>ML843026.1:38000-73793 GCA_009831015.1 Picea engelmannii
TGGAAGAGAAAGTCCACTTTCAGGAAACTTTCCAAGCAAAGGCAACATGAAGAGAAAATGCAAAAGATTTGCACTCATTGTCAGAAGAGGGGTCATCTCATTGACCAATGTTGGACATTGCATCCAACCTCTCATCCACGGCATAAGAAGCAGTTGGGTGAAAAGATTGACAAGAATGGAAGAGGAGATTCCATCATTGATGTGAGTCAAGATGATTCACAAGAAGACAACTTTCAGCAGAAGGATTCGCCATTGAGTTGTCTTGGTAAGAAATGGGTAGATTTCTTGAGTAAGTAAGGCTTTCATTTTTTTGCAATAGATGCACATTTCAGCCTTAGCTATTCACTTTTGTTGAAGTTGACAAGTTGCAGTAGTTGTCATATTTTGGTAGAGACAAATTTGCATATGAATGCATTTACTTTTGAATGCATACTTGTGTTATATCACCTCGCCAAGAACATGTAAAAGAGGGGTATGCTATCCATTTTGTTACAGCCACATATACTTTTCATTTTCATCTCTTTAGTACCCACATGCTTTGGGTTTAAGCACCTATGTTTCTACAGGAGAGAGAGTTGAAAAAGCTATGCACATGCATATGGTTTTGCGAGTGCATAAACAAGGGACTTGATGTTAGTTCCTCTTGAATGACTCATGATTGTAGCATGGTTGTTTATCATGTTTTTAGACTTGTCATTTTGGAAGGTTGACATGTTTCACATGAGTCTCGACTTGAGTCGATTTTATCTTGGCGACTATGTTATGTCGTTCATGTTTCTCGACTTATGTTTAGTCGATGGTGTTGTTGTCTTGAAAGTCAATTTTTGAGTACATTGAGATGGAGGAAAACACCATGTGCTTTGATGAAGCACAAGATGCGACAGTTGCTTAAAGAGCAAAAAGACTTTGTTGTCTTTATTTTCAGTCTTGTGTCAATTTATTTTCAAGATTGATGGTTTTCTTGGCTTGTGACAAGATGTCGCAGGAAAATTTTGCAGCCATTGGAGAGCGGATTTTCGATGCCAAAAAGTTCACAAGAGGGACTTGATTCTCAGTGGGAAGGCTGGAAGTCTTCCAAGAGCAGAGAGAACAGTGGGTCAGTAGCAGCCAGAGAGCAGTGGTTGAGGGACATAGTCAGTTGCAGTGCAAGGCATGTCAAAGTACCCAGGTGATTGTCGAAAAGTCTTTTCAAGTAGAATCAGTTGATATAACTTGAAAGAAGAGGAGTATTGAAGCTCAGATCGATGATTATAAGCTTTTGTGGGTCCAAAAGCCCTTCAGTGGGAAGGCATGATCAGAATCTGGACCAGGGGTCTAAAATTTGCTCAATTTTCAAAGTGCTCGGAATGCAACAAAAATAGTACCATTGCGTCCGTCTCGTTCTCCTGATTCCGGCGGTATATTTATTTTCGCAAACGGAGTCCGTATGGAGAAGTTATCGTGATCTGTTCGTCGGGCCAAACAAGCAAAAATTTGATGCTGACTGGGCAGGCCGTACAGCTGACGTGCCAGAGGCCGTACAGCTGACGTGGAAGGCCATACATTTCGTACGATGATGTGGCAGCTCCTGGGCGTGACACGTGTCATGCATTTTTGGCATTTTCAGCGTACAGTTGGTCCAATTGGGAGGTGACATGTGACACATGCTGACGTCAGCATCCTGCGTGGCCTGGTGACATGGCAGCTGAGTTGGCAGTTGATGACATGGCGCATATTGGTTGGTTGTTCGTTGGCGCATTTTCATTGGTTGACTGCAGGCGAATAAGAAGATGACACGTGTCAGATTTTGGGCAAATGTTATGAGGACACGTGGCCCAATCGGAGGGCGCCACGTGTCCCCTCATTTATGGTCTATGGTTGGTTTATTCAAAAGTCTATGGAGGCCGCAGGGTTCGACCCCCGGACCTCCCAATTTGCAACGCCTTTATAATATTTCGCTAACCATATTGTCGCCCTTTGATTCTTATTATGTGCACGGGTTTGAAATTATTTAAATTGCATTGTGTAATGAATGGCGGAGGTTAGGGCTGGGGCTAAGCCCCAGCCCCCGGTCACACATACAAATCACATGTCCAAACTCTTTATAAAATGCACACGGGGGTATTTCAATTGGCCCTTGGTCGTATTATGGTACATATGGCCACGTTACATGTTTATTTTCCATTCGCGCGGGGTATGAAATATATGACCCACGGTCTTGTGTATTGAAATGTGACCAATGGTTATATTAACCATGGCATGTAACCGTATGGGGATTTTAACATTATAGCCCGGTTGTATTACATATTTGTATACGCGCGGGATTTGTTGTGTGTTATTTAACACATGGTTTTATTTGTTATACCAGGTTTAAACCCGCGGTTTCGGTGGTGGCCTTGGTATTGAAATGCGCGCGGGGTTGAACCCACGACTTGTGGTTTATGAGTGTAACCCGTGGGTTTTGGTGTATAGCGCGAGTTTTGGTTTGGATTTAAACCACGTACCCGCCACTTGGCACTCAAACACTAAACGGTGGAAACGAGCCCTTTATGCGCGGGGAACGTGGCCATATGGTCCCCCCCATGCGCCCAACACCTCCGACTTGGAGGGCTTTAGTTTCGTTAACCGTTCGAAAAATTGGCGTGTTTTGCGGGACGCGCGTGGGTGCTGGGTTTTGTGACCGAAAACGCTCAGAGGCTAGGTTCACTTTCCACAGGTGCGAAATGGCGAACAGGTTACAGTAGGCTTGAAGGAGAAAAATGGCAGAATGCATAACTTCTTCAATTTTTGGCCAAATGAGGAGCTGTAAAAGCCCAGCTAGGGGTTTTTGGATGTCCTGAGTCCATTGGAACCATTCTCACAGGAATTTGAAGAGCCCATTTGCAGGTTTTTCACATTTGAAGTTTGAGGAAGCTTCAGGAGCCTTAAAGCCCTCATTGTTTGAGGCATTGCTCAGATGAGCACATAACCATTTTCTTAGACTGAATAGTCATTTCTGATTGTTTATTATGATTTGAACACATTGGGATAGGTTTCAGATCCATTGGAGGATTTCTACAGGTATTTTTGCCTCATTCAAGCTCAGGGAAGCTTGGAGGTCACATGTAGAAGAGGTCATTGTTGGATGAGCCATTGTCCATTTGCAGAGTTCTAACAGACAATTTTTGGGGTTTTTATGTATTCTGAATCCAATGGTACAGTCTGTCAATCCATTGGAGTTGAGCAGCAGCTTGTAAAGAGCATTTGACAAACTAATCCCAAAGAGCCAAGTCCATTGAAGGAGGCTCAAGGAGACGTAGCCCAAAGAGGTGTGAACTCCTTTATCATCTTGGTATTGTTGTGAGTTTGTTGTGTTATTTGATGCATTTTATACTGCTGTGTATTTGTTTATAACACATATTTAATCTTATAAAAGATCAATTTCTCACACCTATACATTGACAAGAAGACACCAAGAACTTAACACATAAACCTTCTTGCACATTTTAACACATGAAGCAAGGTCCTGTTAAGGTTTAATTTAATGAGGTAGAGGGTGCTTGCATAGCATAACAAGTCAGCCTTCTATTTTTAGATCAATTGGACATGTTTTGTATTCATAAATGCTTGCACCCTGCTAGATCCACGAACTGTGAGTTCGTCGACCTTGGGCATAATTTCACGTATGCATGTCGACACTCCTAGTCGTTCTGATTCCCTTGGAAGAGGGAGTCTGTTAAAGCTCAGGAGCGATAGTGCACATATGCATAGGATCTCTACGAGGCAGGTAGAGACCAAGAACCACTTAAGTTATAGAGTTGAAGAATGAGTGTAAGGGGTGTGCAGAAGGATTCTTCCAAGCGTTAAGTTCAAGATAAAGAGTGCAAATCTCTTAATCCTTTCAGAGCTAACGAAGCTCAAGAAGAAAAACAAGGTCAAAGTATCGAAAGGGAAGGTCCATTGTTTGGAATACGAACAGACGAAATATGTTCGGAAGAAGCTACGGTCTATTGTGATAGTTGGGTATGAGAAAGAGTGTGGGAGTTAACCCTGGAGTTATTTGGACTTCACGAGTTCGGTGAAATGAGCGAGTTCATCGTAAGGGAGGTAAAATCCCTTAAGTCACGAAGTTAACTCTAAGCCTTAGATTTGAGGATGCTCGGGAACCATCTCGACCGTCAGATCTAGGAGGTAGACAATAGTCAAGTTACCAGAATTACCCATGACTTAAGAATATTATAGCGTAGATGGATGCGATCCGTTTAACGGGATGAGAGGCCATCTTGGTCATCAAATCAACTCAAATACTCATTGGAGTTACCGAATCAAACACCAGCTTCTCGATTTAATCGATGGTTGGAAATCATTGTGGAGTGCGAAGGTGAATTTAGTGGACCTACTAGTTCACGGCCCGCAATCAACCCACGCCGTTGATCTCGTTGGGGATGGAGGATCAACGACTAGGATTAGACTAGAGTTGAGCGAGCACTTCTCACATTGCGGAGGTGGGACCCTGCAATCACTATGAACTATCGATCTATGAATGGAGATTGAGGGTGGGGAATCATTGCAGAGGACGAAGGAGAAAGTAGCGGACGTGCTAGTTCACAGCTTGCAATTCACCATTGTCGTTGATCTCATCGGGCTAGAAGATAAACGACTCTGGTTCAACCAGGTTGGGTGAGTACTTCCAGATTGTGGAGGTTGATCTCTCTGATAAAGAGAACACACATTGGGACCCCTCAATTGTTGTGAACCGTCGATTGACGGACACCTCGGTATCGGTTGGATCTTGACCACCAGAACCTAAATAGTTGCGAGATGGGTGGTCGTGAGCCATTTTGGAAATCCATGGAGTAACGAAGTCCCTCAGTACCGTCGATCTGAGAGAATCGAAAATATCTGAAGAGATGACGTTTTCAAGAGTGAAGACGGGACCCAAGATAGCCAGACTCATAGGAGGAATGAAGGCTGAGGCCTTTGAACATCTATCAAACTTTTCCAAGTCAGAAGAAGTCAAAATATCAGGAGGAGGAGAGACATGAGCCATCATATCATTTGCGAGGAGAAGCCTGGACCATTAGATCAACGTCTAGGGAAGCAGAGGGAAGCGTTCGGAAGGAACATATCCTAACCATCGGATTTGAGTGCAAAGGGATGTTAGTCATCTGATCTAAGGTAAAGTGCACGAGTTCTAACATTTGTGTGCATGGGAGGGTTGACTGACCAAGGTCCCAAAGTCCCAAAGTGAATTGGGACTATTCATCGCCAAGAGGGACAAGTGGCGCAAGATCTACAACTCCTGAGCGAGAGCTTCTGGTCAAGGAGAGAGCGGAATCACTGAAGACCCGAAGTAGATCCTGACCATTGATCGCCAAGAGACACATGTCAACATATCAATAACTCCAGAGAAATCACTTCGAGAGTTTTAGTTGAGAGTTGAAACTCCCGAATCCTGGAGGGTCGGAGAGCCGAAGTGAATCTCAACCGTCAGATCGAAAGGGACACGTGGTAGAGATTTGTTGTCCTCGGGTGAAAGCAACCCGAAGACCCGAAGAGAAGCTGGACCGTCAGATCCAGAGGGCACATGGTGACCGATTGTGAACTCTGGGTGAAAACACTCTGGGAGAACATGATGGATAATATTTTGAAATCATTGAAGCCTAAACAACCGAAGCAGTTGGGAGCCGTCGATCTAAAGGAGGAAACATGTCATCAGATCTCGAACTCTGAATAGAACATTCCAAAGGAAACAAAGCAAGGAGGATTTGAAGTTTCAGATGTCCGAAGGTCGAAGTCTCAAAGCGGGTGAAATCCATCGATTTAAGGTGGATGTGTGGTGCCAGATCTAGCACTCCGGGTACGAAATACTTTGGAGGAAAGTAGAGGATGAGAGCAGCGGAGTCCCGAAGTGGAATCTCAACCATTGATCGAGAAGGGGGCTAAAGGTCATTGATCTGGTCCTGATTGAAAAGTGATAAAGACCTGAAGTAGATCCTGTATGTTGATCGCCATGAGGGGTATGTGTCGATAGATCGGTGTCTCTGGGTGAATTGCATTGGGGTTTCAGTTGATAATTGAGACTGTCAAACTCCGAAGACCTGAAGTGAATCTGAACCATCTGATCCAGAAGAGATGTGTCATAAATCTATGGACTTCGGGTAAAGTCGCGAAGTAATTCATAGCCACCAGACTAAGGGCGACGTGGCATGAATCTGTGGATTTTGGGTAAAGACCCGAAGTAAGCCTCGATCATCAGATTCAAGTGGACACACGACAAAAATTTGCATACTTCGATGGGAATTAAAAGTTGAGAATTGAGACTTCCGAAGTCTGGAATCGCGAAGTGATCAGTGCCATTGATTAAAGAGGATGTGTGGTAGGAGATCTGTCACTACGGGAGAAGGTAAGGGTTGAGAGTTGAAACTCCCAAAACCCGAATCACAAAATAAATCACAGTCGTTGATTTAGAAAGGTTAGATCTGATCCATAGATTCGGAAAGGATAGATCTGAGCCGTCAAGTTCAGAAGCACTATCAAGGTCATAAGATCGACGGTGCCATCGCATTGCGGGGACCGAAGGTGCGTGAACTTTAAAAAGTTGAGGGTGGGCCACAATCCAGACCACCATTTTGGAGAAAGGACATGTGAAGGCTCAAGGTGAATTGCGGGGTGAAAAGTAGTTTGGTTTCAAACCACCCTTGGTCGCGCCCGCAATCGCGTGGTTACATAAGGCTATTTCCCAAGGTCATATCAAGGAAGGGGCTTATTAGAAAACGAGCTAGCGCCCAAACTATGAGATTTTGCATGTGCGAAGAGGAGGGTCATGGGTACCTTTCGACCTGCACCAGGAAGTTGAAAGGGTCTACGTATAATTATGGAATGAGACCATCAAGGTCTCAAAGAGTCGTTTGGCTCCAGAATTAGAGATCCTTCACCGAGAGGTCAGACTAGTTCCCTGACCTTCCAAATTAGAAACCATGGATAGAGAATACGTCCTTTAAGAAAAGAGAAAAATTTTATGCTCCGTCGTGGGTGTGTTATACTTAAGAAATATATACCTAATGCTAATCATGTTATTGATTGGAATGTGATTCAGGTGGAGAAAGAAGGCATCTTGCAAGTGCATCTGATGCACATATTGGACCCAAAGAGAAATAATCTCTAGATTTGAGCCATAGGGCTTGTAAAGGTCTAGTGGACCCAGTACAGTCCTAAGGACGCGACATGGGAGCATCAGGATGCTATACAGGCTGAATACCCACATCTTTTTGAAGATTTTTAAAATCTTGTTGTTGTTGTGTAAATAAGTTGCACTGAGGACAGTGCAAAAATAATGGGAGGGGATTGTAATATCCCTAGGATGAGCCCCAGTTGTATAATCAATTGTAAACATGTTTTGTAGGCTAGTGAGTCGAGCGATTATAAGCTAGTAGGCTTATGTGTTAGTAGATTTGAGAGCCTAGGTGTTAAAGGACATGAGCTTGATTTGTACATGTAAATATTCATATTGATAATATAAAAACATTGTTGCATGTAGACCGACCATGATAAAAGAGAATGGGGACTAAGCTCCACCAGGATGGGTAAGGAAGAGGGGGCCAAGAGGTTGGAAAGAAGGGCTAAGCCTAAGGTCTTAAGTCCAAGAGAATAATAATTTATTATTATTCCAAAAGTTGTTTAAAAGGATATGTTTTTATTCTAAGTTCCTTGGGGTGGATGAGTGACTTCCAAAGGGAAAGGAATGTGCTTCATGAGCGACAGGTGTCGGCTCAGGCACATGTAGACTTAAGGGGTAAGTTCTTGTTGTTGGCCAAGGGATTGATGCACTCACTCACGCACACAGGGAGGTTCACGTACATAAAGGTTTGGCTCTCACGCTCTCACCATCTTCTCTATGCTAGACCAGTCTGCCCCATCTCTCCTCACGAGTTCACTCATGCGCTGAGTAAGAACGCAGCTAGCCATTTCTGCCATTGTTGAACCCACGTCCATTGTGCAGCTCTGTAATTTAATAAGTCATCCCTTTCCTTAACCGACTTAGCTATTGTGGTTTGAAGAGGCGGGTTGTCAAGCCCGTGGTTGAAGAGGAAAGTTGTCAGGCCTATGAGAAACTCTCTCTCTATGTGAGAGAGGTTGTTGTGGATTGAAGAAGAAGGTTGTTAGGCCTGTGAGAAACTCTCTCTAGGTGAGAGAGTGTTTTGAGGAAGTGAGTTCTCTTGGAGGGAGTCCCATAGGTGCTACAGAGCTCTGAGAATTCTGGTCCGGCATGTTGTTGAAGCCCAAGGTAAGGAACGTGGAGCAGCCGATGGACTATGTGACAGTGAAGGTGTATACTCCTGGGGTGGGTGTTGGCCCTTGACCAAGTTTTGAGGATACTTGGTCATGATTGACCATTTTTTGGGGACTTCTACAGGTTATCGAAGGAGGAGCGCAAGATGAAGCGGAGATCGCAAGATCTCAGCCCCTTATTAGGGATTTTTGGGTTTTGGGATTATGTAACGGGTATGGAAATGTCGACCCATGGGTTTACCCATGTTTAGGCCCACTTTTGTAATATATATATATATAGAGAATACTAGGCGATGTAATAAGGGGACATCGAAGGCATCTATGTGATGAAATGTTAAGTTCTAGATGTTTAATATGTTAGAATATAATGGATGTGCTCATTTTACCATTGAAAATATCTCTATTGTCACCCAACCATATTCTGAAGCCACCCTCCAAGCACCTTAAACCTTGATAGAGAATCACTCCGGAAGAAAACCCTAGGCTAGATAGCCAAACAAAGGGTAGCACACCTTTCCCCAAGGATAGGGCACCAACAAGAGTTGATCAGATAGTCCAAACCCTAGCCAAAAGATATTCCAAGCCAAAAGGTAATAGCTAGCTACAGCAGCTACACCGACAACTCTCCTCTAAACCTACGCACAAAACTGGGCACTGCAGTGCACACAAGTGTTGCTCTGCAATTCTGAGACTACTTACCAGAATGAGGGTTGGCCTCTTGTATTTATAGTAATTCTGGCTAACTACCTGGGCCGACTTCTCATTCTGGGTATCTGTTTGTTTAGTATATTACTATTTCTTCTTGCTGACTTCTTCTCTTGGAGGCTAATAACCTAATATAAATTATCTTCTTGAGCCGATAAGTCTTCTAGGGTTATTAGCCAAATCATTAGGGTTTCTTCTTACTTCCCAGAGTATTCTATTCTTGTCAGGTTTACACGTGGAGGTAAATACCTCCCGCAGCTACCATAATATCAACACTCCCTCCTAGCTAGGGAGGTATTACAAGTAATGGTCTTGAGAAAAAAATATACCATTTACCCGATAGCATCAACATAGTCGTCTAGACTATCTCATGACTAGATCATGAGCATCATCATCACCATCGGTGTCATCAGCTACATCATCTCTTGAAACCATACTCCATCTGAGTAATCATACATGATGTTGGATAAGTCACTCACACCACAGAGTGATACAAGAGCCATTCTTCTAATCTGGACATATGTCCTAGAAGAGTAGATGTTCTGAACCATTTTCCATCTAGGAAATATATGTCCTTTAATCATTCATCCGGCTGATAATCATTTACCAAACTGCTAACAGTCTTCAAGGTAATCGAAACAAAATAGAACACAATTGTGTCTATCCATAGTAGTACATAAATACAATCCAGTGGTACACTACCACACCAAGTAGAAAACAAGTACTTGATCAATAACGTATAGTCACAAACACATCCACCACAGTAGGATACATCTACTATCATACAGTCTTCATAACAATCATCTGATATCAACCTGCAAAGAAACAATGTTATGATATAAACTGAATCATCTGGGTCAATCTTTCACTCACATTTGTGAGATCTGAAAGAATATATGCCCTCAGACTAGAACATCAACGATGGGCTATCTACCTTATTCTTCTCAAACAAGGAAGAATGATTGTTCTGATTTCTGAGCCTGGACCATTCCTCACCCTGGGCCATTCCTCCAACACTAAACAAAGTGTAACCTGGAGAGAATGAATCTGCCCTAAGGAACACCTGTCCTTGATTGTTGAGCCTGGACCATTCTCCACCCTGGGCCATTCCTCCAGCACTAAACAAAGTTCAACCTGGAGAGAATGAATACACCCTAAGGAATGACTGTTTGGACCACTTCCTCTATTAACCACAAGAGGAAAAGACTGTATTGTACCAACCTCCAAAACGAACCATTCCTCATGTTAACCACAATGATCATTGTCCAGTGAGGCAGGCCAGTCTTCTTGAGTAACCCTCAAGAAGAGAGACTTCCCTAGACCATTCCCCATGTTAACCACAATGGGAAGTCGTTGTCTATGGTACATCAACAATATGGACCATTTTCTGAACTAGAAAATGTCTATCCATCAAAAATCTCAATCCACTTTCCAAACTGGAAAGAATCTGCTCATCCTGGACCATTCTTCGAACTGAAAAATGATTGTCCATCAATAATACATCAGTGCTCCCTCCCAACCTGGGAGTCATCTCTTCCTTTTTCAATAAGTAAGTCATCTCCACGAGCTCCATCTTGAGTATGCAAACTCTTTCATTTTGAACAAAATATTTTACCAAAATGTTTTCTTATCTGTGGAGATATGTATTGGAGAACCACTTTCTCCTTTCTGGACTTCATCATGGATAATGTAATGCTTGATTTCAAATGTACTTCGGTATGGAACATTGGTTTTTCTCTGAAGGCTTCATGTAGCTCTGGTCAATAAAGTATATCATTGTTGGACTCCTCTTGCTAGCTCAGAACATCGTGGCAAGAGTCAAACTGGAACATATCCATGTGGCACTTCTTCTGTCATCATAAGATCTTTGTCATGGATAGGAAATCCATCATCCTGATCTTCTGAGTAATCATTCATATATAATATATTTGTTATAGAGAATCTTCACCACGCTTTTGTTGTGCACTGGAGGTTCTCCACCAAGTTATCTTCTTCCATCTATATACTAGGGTCTCTTTCTGGTATGCCTCAAAGTCTTGAGGTTTCTCTTCATACGCTCTTTATTCAATTTCTCTGGAGAACATTCTTTGCATTCATTTGATGTAGAACTCCAGCGCATGGATATTGCGGATGATATAATGACTCATGTAGAGGCATGTTTGGTTTACTGGAACAAGTAATCATCATAGTCTTCTCTCTCCATCTGGGAGAACCCCTGGTTCTAGATCTTGAAATGCTTGCATATATACACTATTCTTCACCAAACTTTTAGTTCCTCTACTTGATTGCTTTTAGTGAGTTCATATCAGGCTAGTAATCTTGTGATTCTTAATACAATGACTGATTGTTCTGGCTTCTCTTTATTTCTTGGAATCTTCATGTTCTTCCTGATGTTTTTCTTTAGCTCTTGGGTCCATGGAGTTTCTTATAGATTCCATGCCCTAAATATTCCATTTTTTTCTTTCATCATAGGATCATAGATGTGGATGGAAAACCAGGGATACTTAGAGGCTTTTCTTTGAAGAAGTCTTCTTCTGTGGTTGAACTGAACACGTACTGTCTTCCATGGATGTTATCATGGATATATACTTCACCATCTTCAATGGATCATAGAATGAGATCCCTCCTAATCCTTTCTTCATGTATGAGTGCATATAGTCAGCTCCCTTCGTCTGACAAATTCGGTGCTTCCCTCTGCTTCCTAATTGTCTTCTGCAAATCGTCATAAGTCTTTCTCCAATTTTCTCTTGATTGTTGACTTCTTTCTGCCTTAGCTTCTTCTAAGTCTCTTCAAGATTGATTCTTATTTCAGCTTATCTTGTAATAGCTTCCACATGATTTGTATGATCTAACTTGTATAATGATAACAATCCTTATTTTGTTGTTTTTCCATAGGTATGGTTCTTCTTGGAACACATTGTCTTCCAAGAGATAGATATACAAGATATGTACAGAGACGATGCAAACGAGATATGTACAAGAACTAAGAATAGTATCGTTACCTTCAGAAGAAGAAGTCTCTTTCATCCTGCTTAGTCTTCTTTGTAGGTTCCTTTTCTTTGGAAACTGATGCTCCGTGTTTCTCCTTCCTTTTCTTCAACTCGGGACAATGATTTTTTTAGTGACCATACCTTCGACAGTTGAAGCATTGTATTTCTGAAATATCTTTCTCTTGATTTGGCTTCCTCCTTGAACCAAACTTCCTTTTGTTCATGAAAACCTTGAATCTTGTTGTGAAGGCTTGATCATCATACTTCTTTTTGGGTTTCTCTTTTGCATTGATCCTTGATTCTTCTTGAACACAACAAGTCCAAGTTCTTTAAATGTAGGATACTCCTTCTTCGTGTTCATGCTTGCAACAAATGCATCCCATGTCTTGGGAAGACCATTGAGTACTATGTTTATCAATTCCTTCTCTGAAACGATCTCTTCAATAGCTTGTAGTTGATCTCTTGACTGAGATATTCTCACAAAGTATGATGTTTTGTTGTCATCATCATTCATCTTCATGTCACGGAGCTCATTCTTCAGAATCATTACTTGTCCAATGTTTCTGAGTGAGAAGAGGTTTGTTAGGGTATCATACATCTTCTTCGATGATTCAAGATGGGAGATGTAGGGTATCAAGTGGCATTTGATAGAGTCCACTATGATACCTACGGCATTGATGTCACCATATTTGAACTTCTCCATAGCTGCAACATTCTGTGGTTCCTTCTCTTTCCCTTCTTCAAACTCTGGTTTCATGATCTTTCCTTTCACGATATCCAACACTTTATTCTTGGCAAGGATGAGGTCAATCCTTGTCTTCCATGCTCTGAAGTTAGAATCTCCATCTAACTTGTTCTCTGAATTCATAGAGTAAGTCATGGCTACTTTGACTTGGTCAACCCTAGATTTGACCAAAAACTCAAACTTGACGTCTTGGCTTGCTGAGAGTACCAGGAGATGCACTAGGCTAGGGCACATTGATCTATCTAGAGATTAGGTCAATCCATTCACTTAAGGTGCCTCAATGAGAGGATTAAGGTTTCTGCAACTGCACCTACTAGTAACCCTAGCGACAGTGCTATGGTGACTGCTCCTGCTAGAAACCCTAGCGATAATTATTCAACGAGCTTAATATCCTTACGGCTATGTTTCCTTCCAGCAGTTAGACTGAATGAAGGAGGTGTGGGGCCATAACCTGTTAGAATATAATGGATGTCCTCGTTTTACCATTGACAATATCTCTATTGTCACCCAACCATAGGCCGAAGCCACCCTCCAAGCACCTTAAACCTTGACAGAGAATCACTCTGGAAGCAAACCCTAGGCTATATAGCCAAACAAAGGGTAGCGCACCTTTCCCCAAGGATAGCACACCAACAAGAGTTGATCAGATAGTCCAAACCCTAGCCAAGAGATATTCCAAGCCAAAATGTAACAGTTAGTTGTAGCAGCTGCACCGGAAGCTCTCCTCCAAACCTACGCACAAAACTGGGCACTGTAGTGCGCACATGTGTTGCTCTGCAATTCTAAGACTGCCTACCAAAATGAGGGCTGGCCTCCTATATATATAGTAATTCTGGCTAACTACCTGGGCCGACTTCTCATTCTGGGTATCTGTTTGTTCAATATATTACTATTTCTTCTCATCGACTTCTTCTCTTGGAGGCTAATAACCCAATATAAATTATCTTCTTGAGCTGACAAGTCTTCTAGGGTTATTAGCCAACTCATTAGGGTTTCTTCTTGCTTCCCAGATTATTCTATTCTCGTCAGGTTTACACGTGGAGGTAAATACCTCCTGTGGCTACCATAATATCAACAGGATCTATGTGATCAATAGTTGTAAGTGCTTTGTGCATACTGTGTAAGAATTGCAAAGCTAAGTGCAAGTGATTGTAGGAAGGCTTGGTGTTGTACCCTAGCTCGAGAAGAAGGAGGATCTAGCAGAGTGTGCACAAATCTTCGGTCTTCTGCGGAGTAGGATTTTGATGCTATGTGCTTGTAAGAAGCTGACCATAGATAGTAAAGAATAAGTGTTGGTGGGCGTAGCCCTAGGGTGGGGGTGAACCACGTACATGTTGTGTTGCTATGCTTTATGCGATGTATTGATGTGTTTAGGTGATATTTTCTAAGTGATTTGATATAGATAGATAGATCTATTCATGCTTTGTGCTTAATGATGTATATGGATGCTAGATCTGACCTATGTGAACATTCTTAGTGATTGAATCTACTCGATCTGATATGGTTCTTTATGTTAAGTGATTAGATATATTAGATCTGAATGAATGCTGCAATGCTCTGTTTTAGTTGTGGAGTAGACATTAGTTAGATATTGATGAACTGTTGGTGCTAAGTTCTATGTTAAGTATCACAATCACATATTTGTGTCCCAGCTATGGTTGTAGACACTGGAGTCCTGCAACCACCCTTTCCTTTACCTCGAGTGAGACTTCATCTGCTTCACAGGTGTTGTCGAAAGGGCTGGTAGTTAGGGTTTTGTTGGTGCGCTGCTATAGCATTGAACCTTGGGTCTGCCCCTATGCCAAAAAATGGTTTCGTTGCCAGGACATGATACTGTGATTGTTGGGAACTAAATAAGAAGAAGCCTTGTTCAAAGATTCGACCTAAAATTGTGAAAGCTTTATGCGTAGATCTATTGCCCTTAGGCGCAACATTCTACTTGACCTGTGAAGCTATGTGCCAAGAAAATAGGTCAGATCTAAAAAGAAAAAAAGGTAAGATCTGCAAGATCTGTGCTCTGATAAAAGTAGGAATAGTGAAAAGTTCTAGATCTAAAAGCTCCGTGCTTTGTAGAAGTAATATAAGTGGAAAATTGTGTTTCAACAGTATGGATCTAGGTATGTTTGATAGATTGTGTCCTATATTGAAAACTAGGGTACTAACAGATGAAAGAAGACTTGATATGAGTAGATCTGATAAGAATAGTGAAAGATATGTTATACCTATGCATAGAAAGAATGTTTGGACTAACAAGTGGATGCAGGAGCCTAGAAATATTTTTTTGCATGTCAGTTACTATGATCCTAGCATGCCGTATAGGAAGGGTTGGGGATCATTTAAAAGAAAGAGAGGATTAACCCTCTATTACAGTTGCAGAAAACTAGGACATCTTGCTAAGGAGTGCCCTAACAGAGGATCTAGTTGTCTCTGTTGTAAATCTATGGACCATGAAGTATTGGATTTCCCTAGAATGATTGCTAAGCTTGAAGGAATGAATATGAGACAAGACAACCCCAAGGCAGATCCAGAAACTAAGATTATGGAAGAACCCCAGAAAGAGTCTGAGGAAGTATTGCTACAGATGAAAGAAACCTTGAATGACCACTGACACATCAACTTATTAGAGGTCTTCAAAGAAAAAGCATGCATAGAAGCAAGGATAGGAGACTTCAACATTGACTGTGTTCTGGATGAGGAAATACAGGTGAATATCATGACAAAAATAACTTGGGAACTTTTAGAGAAGCCTACTATGATTCCTTCATTGGGAGGAATAGGATTATTCAGAGGAAAACTGATAACCCTATGCAGAAAGCTCGCCCAGATATCTATGAGTGCCAATGTAACTTCGACAGAGGAAGAATTTGAAGTTATTAAATTTATTGAGGACAATAACCCATTTTCTATGTTACTAGGAAAGCCTTGGATTGAAGGAGATCAGACCAGAAGAAAGTCTTAGAAGAAGCAAGAATTAAAAGATTTCATGATTAGGAGGATTGCACACTTGATTGAAGAACAGGAGAACCAAACGAAGATATTTAACACCAGAGACCTAGATGTCGAAATTTCAAGAACGCTAGAGGACCAACAGAAGACTGAAGTACCTATTCTAGATAAAGAAGAAGTATTATCCTCGAATCTTAGGGTAGAATCTCAACAACGCGAAGTAACTGTGCCAAAAGAATATAAGAATCAAAATGGAAAAAGGAATACTAAGACGAAGCTCACTAGAAAGAAAGCTAGAAAGATAAGTAAGAAGAGATCTAAGATTGAAAATTCACAGAAGGTTCCAGAGGTAACTTCGCTGAAAGAAAACTTGCAAAATTGGAACTTCATCGAGATATCATAACAACGTCACATGGCACTTCTCCATGACAAAGCAATATAGTCATTGGGAACAGTATAATCGTTAGACCGACCCCCTCGAATGGATAGAAAGGCATTTATGGTTTGTCACCAGACCATTGGACCGTGCCCTAATGGAAAGAACAAAGTTAATGAAGGTCCCTTGCCCATTGCAAGAGATCTGTTGCCGAGTTATCTATTTATCTCGTCGCGCCATGCACCGAGAACAATTTTTCTAATCGTGATTACTAGAGCCCGCAGACTAGTTGATTTTGCACATTGATCATCAAGACATTTCCCTCTATCCCGTTGCAGTGTCTAAGTTACTCTTGAACCCGATATACTTAATCACGAGTGCGTATGTCCGAAGAACTTAGCGCAGTCGAAGAATTTGTGAAGGAAGTACTCATCGACCTGATGACTGAAAGAGACATGTCTGAGAGAGTAATGTATGTAGGTGTGCAGGATTCATCGACAAGAACATTGCAAGCGTCTTCGTCGACTGCTCGTGTAGCCAGACCATCCCGGTCATCAGCAGAAAAGAGAACTAAGCATAGAGATGATCTAGCTAATGCGAAGATGATCCCAACCATACTGCCTGAATACATCCCACCTCTGGTCAGCGCGGTGAACCGTGATAGCATGCCAAGATATTTTGAGTACACCTTGGTTACGGCATACCTCCCGAAGGGGATGCGCGTAGTTCGAACATACCAGGAAAATATTGCAGCCTTGAAATTCAACGACTTCAACCTCGGAGATTGAAAGGTCTATAAAATGCTCGCCCCATACAAATACTTGACCAAGACGAAGGGAAAGAATTCAAAGATAATTCCCTAGTCGTGGATGATGAACCTTGCGTAGTCCACTCTGCTAAATTTTATGAAGATCCCACACTTCGGAAGGCACCAAGAAGTCAATGCCTGTGTCAAGCTACTACTCTCATGCTACCATGGCAATTACTTATGGATAGACCGTCGGATTACAGTTGATCCGACCTTGATCCATCGGATCACAGGGTTGAGTATGCAAGGCTCTAACCCGTAGGAGTTCTATCCAAGAAAAACCACAGATCGCACGCTAGCATAGAAGATCAAAGAGACATACGACAATGTGGAGAAAGGAACATGAGGCTATAAGGTAGCTTCCATCCAGACTGGCACAGTGTGCCTAACATGCCAATTGATAGCTGGAAAGCTAGTAAGGAAGAACCGACCTACACAGGTCACCATCTTTGTTGTTGACCTTGCAGGGAAGTGCGTGGAAGGCCTATAGATGAACTAGGTGAAGTACCTAGTTAATCAGTTGGAACTAGACTACAAAGAAACACAGGACCAGGGTTACAAATTTCATTTTAGTTGGCTCTTGATCCTCATCGCCTTTATTGCTTGGGAGATGCTGGAAGGTGCGACCTTCCTAGATATTGAGCCATTTGAATCGCTTGCTACGAAGCTCGCTACACTTTGGTACTCAAGTGATATGAACAAACAGTGGCATTCAAATGTTGTTTTTCATACATACTACCTTTAGCTGAAGAGAGCCATCGAGGTTGAACCTCGCATGACTCTGAACACCTTACATAGATTCTGACCCTTGATGAAGTTCAACGCAGATCGACACTTCACCTACATTACAACGCGAGCTGATGAACATAAGTAGCAGCTCCAATCATATTACAAACTTACAGAAGAAGACCTCGAAGAGATCACTAAGGAGTGGTATGTGGACCTCCTTATCCCCACCAACCTCGCAGATATGTCTGACCCAGAACTTGATATCCCGAAGGACACTCATAAAGAACAAAACACACCTGGAACAAGTAGAAAAAATAAGACTGAAGAGGTCCAAGACTTAAGAAACACCTCAAGAAAGATTGCTTCTATATCACCTGACCGAGGGGGTGATGACGAAGTAGAAGAAGTAAAATACAAAGGAGATGAACAGAGGAAAGGTAAAGTAACACCACCCAGAGATGAGGTTGATCCCCTGAAAAAGAGGAAGGTTTCACCTCCGAAACCTTCTTCCCAGAAGAAATCAAAAGCCACCGTGACCAAGATGCAGACTACACTCACTCCTGATGATTTTGATTTCATCATAGCAGCTCTGAATGATGCTTCACTGGAAATTGCAGAAAAACAAGAAACTAAGCAGGAGGAGATGTACAATAGAATTGAGGTCAAGCTCCAAGGGGTATAGCAGGTCCTTCAGTCCAGTCACGCAATCTCCACTGCGCCCTTACCATTAGTAGAACTAGATTTGGGAGATGAGCCAGCCCAACTCCACCGATTAGCTGATATAGTCGAATCTCGCCTTCGACAAGCACAAGAATAATTAGAATAAGCCACCCAGGCGTTGAAGCAAGTGCAAGGCATACTTGTAGAACAACGCAGCACTGTTGAACAAGAAAAGCTTGCTCTCCAAACAAAGTTCGACGAAGAAAAAGTACAGATGCAGAAAGAGAAAGAACAATTCCTCGTGGAGAAATTCGAAGTAAAAGAAGCAATCGACGGAGCACTTCGCTCTGTGACCGTTGTAGAAATAAAGGGAGAAGAACGAGTAACGCATCAAGTAGAGCAGCTCACATAAGCTATCCAGTAGTTATAGCAGTGCATAGCAGACTTAGAGCTCCGCATAATGCCCGAGACTTCACAGGAAGTAAGGGATCAAAGAGAAGAAACTGCCCAGAGTGCAGTTGAAAGGATAAAGGCCCTTACCCTGGAATGTAAGAAACTAAGTGATCACAGTGCCCAGACATATGGGAAACTCATTGAGGATCCATAATTGAAGGCACTGGAGTCGCAACTCCAAGAAGCAAAACAACACGTAGAGACTATACAGGCATAGTTGAAGCCCTTGTCAGCTGTGGAAAGAATGAAACGATCCCAGGAGAAACGCACCGCCCAGCAACAGGTTCACACTATTTAGAGAAGAGTTATGGAAGTAACTCAAAGGCTCCAACCTGTACAGGATAAGGCTTACCAATTGTTCGTAGAGATAGAAGGCCAAGGAGCAAAACTAGAGCAGGTTGTTATTGCAGCAGAACAACGCCTAGCAGGACCTATCAATGATGTAGTCATCCAAGAGTTCACTGAAAAGGAGGTCGTGGCACAACAACAAGTCCAAGCAGCTCGAGCCCAACTCGAGGCTTTCGATGCAGAACTACCCAGACCAGAGTGACTCGGGACGCGTCACAGGTGAGTGTTGGAGGCATGTTGGCGCTTGACCAAGTTTTGAGGATACTTGGTAATGATTGACCATTTTTTTGGGACTTCGACAGGTTGTCGAAGGAGGAGGGAAAGATGAAGCGAAGATCGTAGGATCTCAACCCCTTTTTAGGTCTTTTTGGGTTTTGGGATTATGTAACAGGTATGGGAATGTCGGCCCATGTGTTTACCCATGCTTAGGCCCACTTTTGTAATATATATATAGAAGACTAGGTGATGTAATAAGGGGACATCAAAGGCATCTATGTGATGAAATGCTAAGTGCTAGATGTTGCATTTATGCGATCAACAATTGTAAGTGCTTTGTACATACTGTGTAAGACTTGCAAAGCTAAGTGCAAGTGATTGTAGGAAGACTTGGTGTTCTACCCTAGCTCGAGAAGAAGGAGGATCTGGGGGAGTGCGCGTAGATCTCCTGTCTTCTGCGGAGTAGGATTTTGATGCTATGTGCTTGTAAGAAGCTGACCACAGATAATAAAGAAGAAGAGTCGGTGGACATAGCCCCAGGGTGGGGGTGAACCACATACATGCTATGTTGTTATTCTTTATGAAATGTATTGATGTGTTTAGGTGATATTTTCTAAGTGCTTTGATATATATATATATATAGATAGATCTATTCATGCTTTGTGCTTAATGATGTATATGGATGCTAGATCTGACCTATGTGAATATGCTTAGTGCTTGAATATGCTCGATCTGATCTGGTTCTTTATGCTAAGTGATTAGATATATTAGATCTGAATGAATTTTGCAATGCTTTGTTTTAGCTGCGGAGTAGACATTAGTTAGATACTGATGAATTGTTGGTGCTAAGTGATCTGTTAAGTATCACAATCACAGATCTATGTCCCAGCTAAGGTTGCAGACACTGGAGTCCTACAACCACCCCTGCCTCTACCTCGGGTAAGACTTCATCTTCTTCGCAGGTGTTGCCGAAAGGGTCGGTAGTTAGGGTTTTGTTGGTGCATTGTTGTAGCATTAAACCCTAGTTCTACCCCTGTGCCAACAGTGGGACATGCGTGTGGGGAATGAGATTCTGTGAGTAGTGGGCGTAAGTGGCTCCTGGGGGAGAATCCTTCCTCTTAAATTGTGTGACTTTCCTATTGACCTAGCCTAGCCTAGGAATCTCTTTCCCGGTGGATTTTAGTCCTAGCTCGAGGGTGACCCATTGCTGAGTGTGATGAGCAGTGTGGTCTAAGGCTGGGAGGTTCGTGGAAGGTCTGCATGCAGTTGGTGTTTTTTCTCCAGTTAAAAGATAAGTATCATTTGCGTGCTTAATTATGTATGTTATGCATGTCTGTGATTCTTGAAATGTTATCATGTGTTATGTTGCATGTAGGAATTAATTTCAATTCCATTTGAGTCTGTATGGTAGCAGTAATTCTGTTTTAATTGTTTTAAATTCATTAGAAATGCATGTTATATATATGTGTGTGTGTGTGTGTTCCTTTGTGACGTTGCCCAAGTGTTGGTGGTTGGGGACGTTACAAATTGGTATCAAAGCTAAGTGAAGTGTACAAGTAGTGGTGTTGCCCCGTTGTTGGTGGTTGGGGACATTACAGATTGGTATCAGAACTAAGTGAAGTGTACGAGTAGTGGCATTTCTCAGTTGTTGGTGGTTGGGGACGTTACATATGATGCCAGATGTTTCTATGGTATTGCTATCATAATGAATATAATTCAAGACCTCTTGATCTTCATGGTAAATACTTTCTTCTACAATAAATACTTCATCACGAATCTGATTTTCATGACTAGAAGAATCTTTATGAAGCAAAGAAAACTCATCACAACATTCTTCAAAAAGATGTTCAGCTGAAAAATACAAAATGAATTGAAAGTTGTATGAAAACCTCTCAAAGAGTTGATACTTGTAATTGGAAGGGATCGACACCAATCATGAGCAATCTCCTCTAATGAATACCTGAAAATCTTAATCTGAACATCTTCATGCATGATATGAAGTTGATGAATAAAATCATGAAAATCTAGCAAATGTTTAGCTAGTACTTCCCACTCTTTTCCTCAAAATTTAGGAAGGCTACTTTCCCATTCATCTCTACTAGGAACTGGATTAGGAAAACCAACTATCTTTGAAAAATCACAGAAAGCATACCTTAGGGCTAAAATCTTGTCCATTTCAAACCAGTGGAGTCGTCAATAGATTTTCAAACAATGGAGTCGCAATGGTGAAAGATGAGCAGTCAGAACAATGTGTCCAGCTTTAGTTCACCATCTCAAACTGGATCCCTTCATTGTCATTTTCCCAAGGAAGATATCTTCACTTATGTCCCCGATAACGGCGCCAAGATGTTAACACTTTGTATTTTCCTTGGACTGTATCAAGGAAATCCCAAAGGTAACCATTTTAACCTACTTTACACTGTATTCTGACCCAATACAGTCAGAGAGGGCTCTCTCAATAGCCAAAGGCTTTCACATTCAATGATATTCAACAGTAGCACTCAGAAGGTCAGATTTCTGATAGGAACAAATTGTTTTTATAAGGGTTGGTGGTTTGACAAACTTGGGAAAAAGTCTATTGGGCAATGGATTCAGGGCATGAATCTCAATGGATTACAACTAATGCAGGCCGAAACCTCCCTGAAAACACTGAGGCAAAGTAAGCACCATGTTCAACAGATTGTAGTAATGAAAATTTGGTTTGAAAAGGGAGATAATCCCATTGCAGGAGAGAGCATCTAGCAAAGGATGAATTATCAGTTGCAACTTTAGAGGAATGAAGACAAGAGGAAAGGTTACCTGGCAAAGCATCTATAAAAATGATGAATTCTGAAAAGAATAATCATTTACACATTAACAAATAATCAACTACAAGAGAGACATCTAACAGTGGATGAATCTCTACATGTAGTTTCAGAGGAATTAACACATAGAACTGATTAATGAAATAGAGCATCAAGCGGGGATGAATTCTGAGACAAAAATCATAAACACATAACAAGCATCATCTACTGTGAGAAGAGCATCAAATATTAATGAATTCCTCTCACTTACTCTTAGATTGAATGCTATCTGAAAACACAAATAAACAGGAAGAACAAGTTGAACAATGACACCATGATGAATCTCGGGCCAACAGAGGCACTCACTGCTTGTATTAAAAATTCATGAGAAAGTACAAGGTTTTATCCTACAAAAGAAAGGCCTCTCCCCAAGCAGTCGAACCTTCCTTTGTGTTTTACATCCGTATATATAGAAAAATATTACATCGTGAAATTCCATGAAAAATGAGGAGTTCGAAAAACATCCTTATGCCAAAAATAGAATCACTATCCTAAAGAAATGACACTTGTAATGTTAGTTACTACTTTTTAGGAATAAAAGAATAACAATAAATCAAAGTAACAAATTCTAGAAATTGTTGCTTTGATATCTCAAATTTGTTGGAGTCAAGCCTTTAATTGTGGAATTATTTTTAATTGTATCATGAGGTCGAGATCTTGAAAACTAAAATGCTTGAATATAAGGTTCTAGGTGTCCCAATCATGCTAAAATATAGGAGTTTGTTGTTTGTCATTTAATTTCCACTTCTTACTACTGCCACTTGTGAATTTACTGCTTCCTAGAATCTGAGGTCTATGTTTCCAAATGTCCTAGAAGCCTGGGACCACTAAAGTAAACATGGCCTAGGATAGAAGATAACTATTCCTTTCCAATTTCAAGTCAAGCTTTATACTATTTGCAACACTTTTCCTCCGAACAATATGCACACACCTTTGCACTGACATGATCAGTTTGCTTACCATAAGAAATCTGGGCAAAAGAAATTGTTTAAAGCAACAAAGGACTAACCCTTTCTTGAAGACCTTTATGAAGGTTCTTGTAGGTGCATTCATCTATTTATCATCTCGAAAATCTCTTTGAAGAAGTTGTAAAATACCAACAACCATCTGGAAATATATTGCAGAGACTTTATGAACCTTCAAATGCCCAAACTCTGTTTTTCCCTATCAAAAAATCGTTCTCGTTGATTCTGTAGCACCAAAAGTGCTTTTTAGTGTTATTTCGCTACGGACTGGTGAGTTCATGTATCAATTAATCCTAGAGCCAACGTTTTTGTTGCTGGAGTACTGCAGTAGAAGAAGGGTTGGAATGGTAGTTGAGATTGAAAGTAGATCCTAGAAACTTGAATACTGAAATTCCCATTACAATTTGTAAATTTCTCTTTAGCGTTATATTTATGGAACATTTCAAACCTTCACGGCTTTGGTTGTCTGCCATATCCCTTTGCGCAGATGTTGTCAATTGATCCTTATCCCTTGATTGCTTCTGTCGAATCCTCATGCTGCTTGAAGTCAGGGATTCTCTGCCTTCCCATGCTCTGACACATGTAGATACAAGCTGCCTAATTAGACGTATTCCCAATTGTTTCCAGTACCTTCTCTTGGATCTCACATTTGTATATTCGCAAGCTTCCTCCTCCAATCTCAATTCCATTGTACACCATGTCATATGCCAAAGCTCAAGCCCTTGAAAGATCAGACATATCATTTGGGTTTGGGGTCGTGAATGGATGGTGGAGAGGCTCAAGTCTCTGCTCGAAATCATTCCACTCAGACATCGGAAAGTATGTCACCCATAAAATTGAATGTGCATAATTGTCAATCACTCCCAGATCACAAGCATCATCTGATTTAACCTTCACAGATTGAATTTAGCGCCCTCATCGCTTGTAGCAAGCGTTTGACACCTGCAAAATCGGCCTTCAACTATACAAAAACAAAACCAAGAAACCTCATGGTCAAGGTATCTTTGCCCACCGGATGTAATATGTCTTCCACCATTAGGATCCATCTCAATAATGTTCATTTTCTCTAGTTGCTGCAATACATAGTGTGATAAAAGACCATTTGAAATGTTTAATGCATTCCAACCGGCAAAGAAGAGGGTTTGAATTCAATAGCATGAAGGGAAAATGGAGACAAAAACTCCTCTTGGCAACTGTCAATGCTTCGGAATAATTCCATCGTCGTGACTCCATCTCTTAACAGCTCGATGACCTGTAACTTGATCTCTGTGCTATCGATACCAAATGTTGCTCCAAAAGTTACTCGACTGAAAGAAGAAAAGACAGTCTCTGGGTTTTGTCCACTGACGCGTTGAGCAAAGTGCTTTGGCCCCATGTGGGCTCCCTTCGTGTGGCTTGGTGCTTAGCGCTAGTTCTAGCTTGACTTGTGTTGTGTTTGGCGCTAGACTTGGTATAGGTTAAATACCTCCAGGGAGTAGATTGACTAGAATACACTAAGTGCACACACCACCTTTTTTTTATGAAAAATATTTAATAACAATTTTTATTTTTTTTGGGTTAAAAAACATAAAAATATTTAGATCTGAGCAATAAGGTATGACAATAAGTAACTTTAAAATGATTTTGTCATGGTAGGAATGCAGATCTAAAAACAGAGAAAACAAGAATCTTGGGCAAAAACGATCAATGTGAGTTTGTCAAGGCTTGATAGAGGATTTGGAGGTTATGACAACAAGCATAAGACCTTGGGATGGGCGAATCTAGCACACATATGATGAAGGTGCTAAAAATTTAATGGTACATTTTGAGCGCTAACAACAAGTATTGTTCTTGGTAGTGTAGTAATCTTCATTCAATTAAGTATATTACTTTATGTATGTTTTGCAATCTATATTGGATTCTTATCCACTCACTTCTCTTGCTATAGGAAATATCCATTCTCGGTCCCATGGCTGAGACTCACCTATATGAATTTGCAAGGTGTTGGATGGTGACATGTTGGGTCAGTTCTTGGAATTGACAAGTATGCAATATCAAGCAGTGCTAGCAGGTCAACCATGACCAACTTTAGATGAAATAAATTCAGTTGCTTTGCAAAGATCAATACCTATTGATATCATATAGACCAATGGATTCAAAGCATTGACGACATGATTTCATGCAGTGTAGTTGTGGCCATTAGGTTTTCCTGTAGAGTTTGTGTGATATTACAGAAGAAGAAAAAAAATATTCATGTAACGTAGAGTGTGATGGTGTGAGCATTCAATCATCATGGTGACCACATTCAATTTTGAAGATCATTACAACCCTAGAATCAACATCAAAGTATGAAAATAGTTTTTTTTGTAATTTTACTTGTATTTTTTTTAAATTAAGTTGAATGACATTGTAAATGGGTGCATTTTCGGTAGAATCTGACACCCTGAAGATCTTCTCACCTTGTCCCCGATAGGGGGGAATAAGATTAATGATTGACAATCAGGATTCAATTTTTGAAGTCCTATCAACGGAGCATTATTTGGTTTGCGGTCATCCAAAACCAACATATTGGTTTGTGGTTTTCCTTAAACCACCAATTAGTAGAAGAATTAAAACGTCTGCTAGACAACGGTTTGTAGTTTTCCTTTAACCTCCACTTAGTAGAAGACTTATAGCTTCTGGTAGATAACAATTTATTGTCATCATTAAACCAACATTTGAGAGCACTTCCAATCAGAAGAAGACATCAACTTTTAGCTTCTAGCTTCTATCTAACTTGGAAAATGTTTTAGGAACCATTGAGCCCTAGAGCCAAGTTTCAGAGTTTGTGTTCATTTGTAAACCACCAGATTGGTTTGTGGTATTCCTTAAACCGCCACCACCATTTAGTAGAAGACATCAACTTTTTATAACCTTTTGGTTTGTGTTCATTCCAAAACCACCAAATTCAAAGAGCACATCCAACCATTGTGATCTAGGTGGATATCAGTGGCCACCCACCTATTCCACTGGCTCAAAGAACAGTATTCCATTTTGGTATTGTTTTACAGTTTTTTGGGTCCCTAACTTCTGGGGTTTTTTGAGGCCCTAAACCATTTTTTTTTGCTCGACAACACCTAGCAGATAGACTTAGGTAGATTCTAGGTTGACCTAAATGTGTACTCCTCGGCTAGACCTTTCCAACGATGTATTGATCCCCCCAAACAGAGATCATATGAAAACGGTATGTTGTCGGGAAGTTGACGTATCAACTACCCCAATCAGAGACCACAAATGTTTTGGTGTTTCATCTCCCAGGGTTAAGGTTTTGGATGTTTAGGGTTTTCTCATTTATGGTTTATTTTAAAAAGGAATTTGGAGCCTCATTTTACTCATCCTCTTGTGATTGAGTGTATCCATCACATCTCTTCTCAGAGATAAGCTGCCACCATTCGAGCAAATTTGTTTCATTCTGCATTTTACAGTTTCAATGTGTTCTCTTTATTAATTAAAGTCAAGTTTTATTGTATCTTTGTGTGTTTCTTTGTTATACATTTGTATTTCATTTTGTTCCATTTATAAATCCGGTTCAATGGTATCAGAGCGGTCTTCTCTTTATTTTTTTCTTTTTGCATGTCCCCAATGAGGTCAAGGTACAAGGAGTTGGGACTTGAAGTAGTTGAGCCCTTGCAAGACCATCCTTGCTGACCCTGATGACCTCTGATGGAGGAATAAATGAGATACGAAGGAGTAGGATATCCTTTTAAAATATTGCTCGAGGAAGCCTTCATGCGATAGAGTAACAAGATGATGGACAATTCTACAGATACATCCAAACAAAAATGAAGTTTCTGGACATCTCATAATTGGGCACGACTTATTGATATGTTGTTGAAATATAGCATAAATTTAAATAGAAGAAGCGGGAGTTTCAATATGCAAATTCCTCACAACATAAGTTGGGAAAAGGTGGCCCCAGCCCATAGAAAAAAGGGCAGAGAAAGAATGGAACCCCTTAGGAAAACTAGTCCAAGCCACAAACAAAAAACGGTAATCAGAATACGAACAAATACATTGGGAAGTGGTGTGAATTCCCTAAAATCCCCTAGCATAATATTGATGAATGTCGCTTGAAGAATTCGTTGGTGGACGAGTTGAAATCCTCAGAGTCAGAGGCAGGTTCTGACTCTTAATCATATCCGGACAATGGGAAGTGGATCATTGATGTAGAACCTAGTTCCCTTTTCGCTACCACTAAGGTCCAACCAATTGAACCAGAGGAAGGTGAGCTCCTTTTTCACTCGCAGATCTGGATGAAGGGTACTCCGTTGCACTTCATTGTAAATAGAAGAATCCAAAAGAACATGATCTCAGTAGAGGTCATCAAGAGGTTGGACCTACCGATGACACCATAGCCGCATCCCTACACCATTGGGTGGCTCCACCAAGGGAGAGATCTTCACGTTAGCCAACAATGTTGCATGCCCTATGGAATCAAGCCCTTCAAGGATGAGGTTTTATCTGATATTTCCCCCCCTTGAAGTTTGTGATGTTATTTTAGGCCAACCATACTTGTGGAAACATCATGTTGTATATGAGTCTAGACCTCGTAGTGTTATTGTTACTTTGGGTAGACAATTATACAGGATATGAGAGGTAGGTCCACCGACCTCCATTTCTTTGATCTCTGCTAAGCAATGCAAGAAAGTCATTTCCCAGACCGATAAATTTGTCTTAATCATCATTCACTTTCAAAGTGAACAGAAGGTCACCAACACATCCATGGCTTCTACTCGGGGCCTCTCCATGCAACAAAAGTAGTTGGACAAGGTCATAGAAGAATATAAAGACATCTTCTCCTCACCCACCAGGGTACAATTGCTCTCTCAAGTCAAGCATTCAATTGATATAACACCCAGTGCACCGCTACCCAATGGGCCAATATATCATTGTTCTCCAATGGAAAAAGAGGAAATCAAGCACCAAATCCAAGAGTTGCTTCAAAAGGGTCACATCTAACCCAACTCCTCACCTTGCGGAAGCCCAATTGTACTTGTATAGAAGAAATATGGGACCTGGAAACTTTGTATTGACTACAAGGCCCTAAACAAAATTACAGTAAAAAATTGGTACCCAATTCCATGAATTGACAAACTTCTTGACCAACTCAAAGGGGACAAGTACCTCAGTAAGATCGATATGAAGTCTGGATACCACCAAGTCCCAATAGAACAAATTGATATATGGAAGACTGATTTCAAGTTTAAAGAAGTTATTTTTGAATGGATAGTCATTCCCTTTGGTTTAACAAATGCTCCAACAACTTTCATGAGGTTGATGGAAAATATATTGTGGCGCTTCACCAATTATTTTGTGGTGGTATATCTAGATGACATCCTCGTATTCATCAAGACTTCGGTGGAACACTTGCATCATATTCAACTTTCCTTCACACTCTACGGTAGCACAAGATATATTCTAACTTGGAAAAATTCTCCTTCAGCATGAACAAGGTCCAATACCTAGGCTACATCGTTGATGAGCATGGTGTGCATGTGGATCCAACCAAGATCCAGGTCATTCATGACTGGCCAGCCCTAACCAAACTTCGGAGTTTCTTAGGACTTGTCAACTTCTATTGCATGTTCGTGTTGGGATTCTCTCATATTGCATGGGTCCTCAACCAAGTGACCAAGGGTGGTGGCAAGGAAAATGTTTTGTGGGGGAAGTCACAAAAAAAACCATTCGATGATATGAAACATCACTTGTGCTCATCCCCAGTACTCTCCTTACCTAATCTGCAACAACATTTCGAGATTGAGACCGATGCTTCAGACTATGATGTGGGCACATTTCTCACTCAACATGGTCATCCAGTGGAATATCATAGTGAGACATTGTCATATTTCATCCATAAGTACCCAACCTATGACAAATAAATGTATTCCATTTTACAAGCATGTCACCAATGGAAGTGTTAGTCCCTAAAGTTATCCTTGACTGTTAAGGGCAAGCTAGGGCACCTCAGTTATTGCAATGGTTTATATTTGTAGGTCTTTTTGAGTTTATAGGTTATTTTTTTGGTCAAGAAGTGGATGAATAAGGAAACATAATATTTTGGTTACAAAGTCAAGTTTCCACCTCATTCACTTAGTCAATGACAATCACTCTGATCAGCCAGACAAGGATATTTAAATAGAATAAAAAGAAACAACAAGCTTACAATCTGTTCACTTACATAGAAGAATCTTGATTCCCTAATATCATTCAAAAAAAAAAAAAAAAAATACTCAAACACATATTCTGTAACAATTAAACAAAAAACAAAATCTTTACTGGTATGCAATATGAACGTAACAAATTAGATGCTTCACAAGAGATTCAAATTCATTTCAAGTAAGAAAGAAGAAATTTAACATGAGATAATCTGACCATCAAAAGTTGTTTTCCATTAAGTGTAAAATGTAGTAAAATATTGGTATAAATTCAGGTAAATATGTCCTATAGCACCACCAAACACGAACCCCTAACTTCGTAAACAAATTTCCTCTTTGTACACAGAGTTGGTTTCCGTAGATCCTAAAATCTAGATATAGTTTTGATTTGGTCCCGATATCTGTCTAATAGATAGGAATCACATTTCATTACATTTATAACATCACAACAAAAATCCTAGACTTTAGGGAAAGGTTGAATCCTAAGGCTAGGTTATGATTTTACAAGATATCCTTTGACATGAAAATTTGAATCTGTAGTAACTACTCCAAGTAGATGCGCTGGAAAACTTGATCCTCGAACTTGTATATGCTGGAAAAAGAAAAATTTCTTCAACTTCTCAAAAAAATTTGTCATCTTATCAATAGAAAGGTTCCAAAATTTGTCACTTTGAAACAAAATTCTCCACTGTGTACTAACATGGCCTAGGTAAACTTTTCTTTGTTGAGTAGAACACTGTCACTTGGACCTTTCCTGCAAAATAAAGTTCTACAAAAATACTTTTTGTTGCAACCTTGGATATTTTCTTTAAGGATTCGTAGAGTTTCCTTTGCCTTCTACTTCAGCTTCTGGACTTTAGCCTGTAGTCTGGAATTATGTATCACAAGTCTTTGATTTTTATGTCTCGGGTCTGCAATAATGGCCTCATAGTCTTCAAGTGTCAACACATCTTTACTCCCAATCACAGGTTCTTCTTGATTTTCTTGTAGTGCAAGTTCTTATTGATTTTATTTTAGTTCAAGTATGTTTAAGTCAATAGATAATTTGGGATTTCTATGTTTCCTTTCCTTTTTATGCACCTTTGTATATTTCTCCTCAACAATGTCTACTGTTGCACACTCAGGTAAACTAGGTGCTCCTTTTTCCATATAAAAATATGTCATTTCTAGTATTTCCCTCAATGTATGGATTGCTAACCTTTCTTGCTTGGTGATTTCAAGAATCTTATCATCTGAGAGAGAAGATTCGATTTTTGGCTCTAATTTATGTTTTTTCCTCAATTTTCTAGTCTTTTTGTGAATTTCCTCTATGATATCATCCTCTAAAATGATCAAATTATCTTTCTTCAAAGAGGGTTTAAACAGAGCCTTTGAATTAAGTCTCAATTTGTTTGTGGCTCTTGTTTTAGGACTACTAGGATAATTTACAAGTTGTTTACCCTTTCCTTTATTTCCCTTACTATGTTACCCTTGTGGGGGTTTCTCAACAGGTGCATCATCAGTCTCTGTTTCAGGCTCATATTTCACTACCTGCAATTGTTCTTTCCTCTTCTTAGCCATTCTCCTGGTATATACCGTGTTAAAATTTGTAAGTTCATGTTTTGAAGAAGAATATTTGGTCTCGAGCTTGATTTCTACCTCTTGTTGTGATTCAAGTTTCCTTTTACTTGATTTGGTTCGTCTAGCTATAGGGGAGACCTCCTGCAATTTTTCAGAGCTTCGTGATGTATTTCCTTTCTTTGTTGAAGCTTTAGGTTTCTTTTGTTTGTATCTTGTTCATCAAACCCTAAAGACGCCAGTAATAGTTTCCAGGACACTCGAACCTCTCTCAAAGAATACAATACCAACATCTTGATCAAACCTTCGTGAAATAAACTTGTACGGGTAGTTCCAGGATTACTCTACACCCTCTTGGCCATTTTGGTCAATCCCTTCAACAAATAAAAGGGAAATCTCATCTTTGCATCTCAATTTAAATGTATAAAAATTCTCATATGGTAATGGTAAGCATAATAATACCTTCCCTCACCAGTTATATACCTTTGGAGCATTGTCAAAATGTCCCTCTATTCTCCCTTTATCCATTTACTCGAGATCCCTTGACTCCAGTCAGGATCATGGTGTTCTAGGACCAAAAATTGCTTGCACATGTCTGCAGATAATTTTCCTTTCTTCCACCATCTTACACACTGCATAGGTAAGTGACGTGTTTCCCCTATCGCGTGCTTTGTAACATAGATTAATACATCCCCCATCTGAGTTTTAAAACCATAAAATTTTTGAGTGAAAAACATCGAAACCTCCTCATGGAAACCCTGTAAATTACATCATAATTCGTACCAACCTGCATCAACGAATTTCTGCAAAATATCAGGATATGCCTCTAGCAATTTGCCCCCTATTGGTTCCAAATGTCTAACCTGGCCACTTTTCTTGGGCACCATTATACTAACTGTGACATGTGACCTCTGTCACCCTGCAAATGTTATGGTTTCAAGAATCCAGCATTAGAAATCCTTGCACAGAAAATTGATATGAAGAGACTTTTTCGGTTGCAAAATGTTGTTAGACCACAATCAAATTATAATTTTGAATGCTCGAAATCGTGGCGTGAAACTCGGATTTGATGTATGTACTGGTAGGTACAAACATGTTTTCATTAGATCCTTATCCTGAATCGAATCATCATTTTTTGAAAAGAGTTATAAATGTTGCACAATTTTCTGCATGGTCTTCTAACTACTACAGATCTTCAGGACCCAAAACACGTTAAAAAATAATGATGAGTTTAGGCGCTACAAGAATGGTGTCATTCTTGTAGCGACTCTCTCTCTCCTTTACACTTTGGAAAAAATAAAATTTTTACTATAATTTCAATGGGACATACTCAAACCATGCAAATATTCAAATCAATCTTCCTAGAAGCACATGAAAATAAACATCAACAAAGCAATCACATTCTAAGTTAATCAGCAAGAGGAAATGTGTAAGAAACGTTAAGAAAAATGGGCTAGTGAGGGAACAAATTTTTGATAAAAGGGATAAAAATCAAGGGGAAAAGGTTGTATTATGTCTAGAGACTAACATGAATCACTACATTCTCGGCAAGGAGGCAGTCATCAACACTAATCACAAGCATTTGCAATTCATACAAACACAAGGAAAATTGTGGAATGACCACCATCAAAAGTGGTCCACATACTTGCTCCATTTCCATATACACATCAAATTTAAGATAGGGATCACCAATCATGTCGTTGACTGCCTCAATTGACCTCTAGTTTCCACCCTAACCACGGTGCTCCACTCCTGCGGACATGAGGCATTTGGGTGGCCCCAACTCTACAAGAGAGTTCCTCACTTCGATACCATGTACCAATTGTTGGGCACAAGAATGATTGTCACTAACTTTCACCTTTAGGATAGACTATTATTCCATCTCGGCCACCTCTGTATTCCTTCAAGTGGTTGTGTAAATACGATTTGGGAATCTCACTACAAACGAATGGCAGGACATTTTGGCATGGAAAATACCGTGGTCATACTACAAAAAAAATTCTATTGGTTGAAACTTCGAGAGGTTGTCAGCAAGTATACCAAGTCTTGCACTACATACACCATTTCCAAACTAGGAACTAAGAAGAAAGGAATGTACACCCCTCTTCCTACTCTCGACAAGCCCTAGGAATCCATCTCGATGGACTACAAGTTTGGCCTTACTTCAACCAAGAAGGAAATGACTGTGTTTTTGTGGTTGTTGATCAATTTTCTAAGATGGCCATTCTGACAGCCTACAAGAAGACTATCAAAGTGGAGGCCACTGCTAATATTTTGTTCAAACGAGTGTGGGTACATTTTTGGATACCACAGACCATCATCCCAAATTAGGACAGCAGGTTCCTCATCACATTTTGGTCAAGCCTCCGGTCACTATTGGACACCAAGCTCACCAAATCCACTGCCTTCCACCCCCAAACTAATGGTCAGGTAGAGCTCACCAATCATATGATCGTTCATATCTCACACATGTAAAACTCCAAGAACCCATGCACATGGCATGAGATTCTCCCCTATGCTCACTACAGCTACAACATATCTCTATATAGCTCGATCGACCACAACCCCTTTCAGGTGGGGTTGGGATTTCAACCATTGTGCCTTATTGATGTCACACTGCCCCTTGATACAACATAGGAAAAATAATCCCATGTTCAGTCTGAGGCTAACAAAGCAACCAAGTTCATTGAACGGATTCAACACATCTACCAACAGGTCCATGACATTTTGCAGAAAGCCAATGCTAAGTAAAATCATTTCCATGATCAACATCGGGTGCCATGCAAATTTCAGGTGGGAGACAAGGTATAGTTGCATTTGCAGAAAGACCGCCTTACAAGGCCCCATCTGAAGCTTCATCCACTTTGTTATGGATCTTACGTCATCACCAAGGCTATGGGTGACAACACTTTATAGCTAAGTATCCCTCTCTTCCTTGGCCTGCACCTAGTGTTCAATGTGGACCTCCTTCGGCCATACTTCCTACCATTATTGGAAACATCATATATCGTAGATAATTCGACACTGATGGAGATCAACCCTAACTACATAGAACAAGCTGCCATTAATCAAATCATGGACACTCATATTAAGGGAACTCCCCAACAGAGGGTTGAGATTTATTGGGTTGTCAAAGAAGGGCAGCTCATGCACTAAGGCAAGTGGATCACCCGGGGCCAAGTTCAACAAATGTTTCCCCATCTGATGGGGGCACTCAATGAAATGGAGATCGTTGCTTCCTCAGAGGCGAGGACTGATCCAAATGGATATTGGTGGCCACTCACCTATTCCACTGGCTCAAAGAACAATTTTCCATTTTGGCAGTTGTTTTACAGTTTTTCGAATCCCAAACTTTTGGGGCCATTTCGAGGCACTAAAAGATGTTTTTTTTGCTCGGAGGTGCCTAACACATAATTGAATTCATATGGTAGGTCCAACGAAATGTGTACTCCTCATATAGATCTTTACAATAGTGTATCGAGCACCCCAAACATAGATCGTATGCAAAAGTTACACCCTCGGGAAGTTGATGTATCAACTACCTCCATCAGGGCACACAAAACTTTTTGCGTTTTATCTTCTGGGGTTAGGGTTTTGTATGTTTAAGGTTTTCTCATTTATTTTTTATGTTAAAAATTCCTTTGGAGCCTCATTGTACTCATATTCTTGCGAATGAGCATAGTCATCACATCTCTTCTCAGAGATAAGCTTCCACCATTAGAGCAAGTTTGTTTCATTCTGCATTTTACAGTTTCAACATGTTCTCTTTATTAATAGAAGTCCAGTTTTATTGTATCTTTGTGTGTTTATTTCTTATACATATTTATTTCATTGTGTTCCATTTATAAATCCAGATCAATGGTATCAGAGCAGTTTGCACTTTATTTGTTTCTATGTGCATGTCCCCAACAAGGTCAAGGTACAAGGCGTTGGGACTCGAAGTAGTTGAGCCCTTGCAACGCCATCCTCGTCAACCCCAATGGCCTTCGATGATGGAAGAAAATAGAGATGAGGGATTAGGATATCCTTTTAAATTGTTTCTCAAGGAAACCCTCGTGCGACAGAGGAATGAGATGATGGATAATTCTTCACAGATCCTTTGACGGCTTCCAACAGTCGATGCATATTGGTAAAATGACCACTTTGGAGGCACTGCCTCCTTCAATGTACGAGTGAGTTTTGATATTATTGTATTTGAAGTTCAGATAAATGTGGATTCATGTTGGCACAGGGGCAGACCCAGGGTTCAACTCTAACAGTGCACCAACAAGCCCTAACTACTGGCCCTTTTGGAAATACCTGCGAAGAAGATGAAGTCTCACCGGAAGTAGCAATAGGGGGGTTGCAGGACACAGGTGTATACAACCAGAGGAAGTGAAAGATGATTCTTGAATAACAGCTCAAGATAACCTAGAGATTATTAACAATATTATACTTAAATTCACGAAGCTAGTTATATTTATTCTCTTCAATAGGAAAACACCAATGAAATAATAGCATAACAGATAGCACATAACACAGCATCAATCACATAGAACAAAAAGATTTTACGTGGTTCACCCTCTCCCTAGGGCTATGTCCACAGAACTGTATTTATTGATAGAGTAGATGAAAATACACAGTTCTATCTGCGCACTCAGTTGCAGATCCTTCTCTCTCTCCTCTTTACTTCCCAACCCTATGCACCCATCTACAAAGTAGATCTTCGCACCCAATTGAAGATCCAAAATTACAAGAATGCTCTAAGACATGTACTTTTTCAGCTCAAACTCTCTATATCAACAACAACCACTCTCCACTCTTCTAGACCTCTATTTATCCTTCTATGACTCTTAGAAACCCTAGACCGAAGTCCAAGTGCAAAAACCCTAGGTACCTGTTATCCCCACTTTTTAGGGATAACTAGGAGATCATGTCTCGAGGCCCACAGGTCCTAGACATGGAGTACCGAGAGCAGGATTTACCTGAGTATGGCCCTGCAGGGCCCACCTTTTCTTCTTCCATTATCTTTGTCTTGGCAGCAGCAGCA
>ML843027.1:2176-18862 GCA_009831015.1 Picea engelmannii
TAGCATTATTTAATTAAAGAATATTATTATTTTAAATGCATTATTTATCTAATGTCACATTGTGATCTTAGATGTTGCATGTATATTTTTTATAATTTATCCATTCAAACTTTATAATTAATAATATTCGAAATAAACAATAAATAAATGAATATATAGTTGTGTGTGGATCATTCATATGAATTACAAGCAAGAAAAAAAAATTGAAATATTTCAATTTTTTATACCATTTTCATATCTATGAACCATGAATTTCCATGATCTAGAATTGAATTCATAAAAAGTTACTACTATTTGGTTCACCCACAACCTCTTTCTAATATAATTTTTTTTTTTTTTTCAATGCTACATACTTACTGTAATTATTTATAACATTCAAATTAAACAATGATAATTTTGCATGTGTACATACCATTTTTTTATGGAATTTATATGTCTATAAACCATGCATATTTTGATTTTAACTTGAATCAAGATTCTTTCTAATTTGGTCAACAATTATGAATTGCACTCGTGCCATACTCAAAAATAATCACCATTATACCATTAATATTCACTTTAAGTTAAAAAATATGTATCTTCCACGTTCTACAATTGAAAAAAAAAGGTTATTGTTGTTATTTTTAATTTCTTAGTAACATTTCCTAAATATTCTTATTGTTGCAATCTTCCATCATTGTAATTGTTTTGAATGAATCAACATGTGTTATATGACAGTGAATTTAATATTTTATGAAACTTAAGGGTCACCATTATACCATTAATATTCACTTTAAGTTAAAAAATATGTATCTTCCACGTTCTACAATTGAAAAAAAAGGTTATTGTTGTTATTTTTAATTTCTTAGTAACATTTCCTAAATATTCTTATTGTTGCAATCTTCCATCATTGTAATTGTTTTGAATAAATCAACATGTGTTATATGACAGTGAATTTAATATTTTATGAAACTTAAGGGTAGCAAGTGCACGGTGGATTGTTTTTGATCTCAATGGAAATTATGAACTAAAATTTAAATACGGATGGGATTTTCTTCAAACAACTAGGTTGAGGATTTAGTGTTATTTCAAGCGATCAAGTTTCTAGATTCAAATTGCATAAAAATACAATAGTACTTAAAAATTATTCAATCATAATACAATTTAATTTATGAACAACAAGACTCCTCCAACAAATGGAAAAGTTTCCAAGATCATACTAAAAATCCAAAATGAAGAAAATCACTTTGAAAATACAACATATTATCACATTCTCAGAGAATACAATTGCAAAGATGACAATCTCGCCATTAAGGCTTCTCAATTGAATATTGGAATTTTGTAAAAAAAAAAAAAAAAAGAATTCGCCTCATCGCCCATACAATAGTATTACAATGGTTATTCACTAAGAAGTGAAATTCCTCCATGTATCTAATTATATGGGAAAAAATAATATATATATATCAAGGTGTTATTCTTTTCACGTCATTTTCCTCATACCCTCACACACTCTCACCTTAATGAAGCATAGTTATATTGAATCATACCTTATGTTAAAACTTGAAGAAGGTGGAATTGTGGAGGATTATGCAGGTGGAATTACTGTAGTTTTAGTAGGTGTTGGTCTCTTACGTCGTCTTAGAGTCACTCTAGTAATTTTGGTATGTTATGGTATCTCTATGAATTTATTGGTTGGTTTCCTAGAAATTTTGGTTTCATATGAATTAGATTAGAATTGGGGGAGTCAAAGATATGGCTATTAGAGAATTTGTATGTGAGTATGGCTTAAAATTTGGTATCCAATTCTTACAATTCTTTTCAATTATAGTAGGTCTATTATTCCTCTCTTTATTTATGCAATAAAGTTTCATCATAGGCAATCGTATGTTCATTGGTCTATGCTAGGAGTTGTTTCATACTTTGATAAGAAAGATGGAGACTAGTGGTGCAACCCTTTCATTAAATGGACCATCTCAATAAGATTTGAATCTATTTCTCTAAGTGACTTTGGTAGAACTTAGGGTATAATGAATAATTTGGCAAAAATGGGCATAATTTGTAATAGTCCAAACTTCAAGCATAGTCATACATAAATTATATACAAAAAATCATAATCATTGACTAATAAAATAAATATAGTTCCATTTTTAATTGCATAATCCACATGAGAAGTGAGTGGTGAGAATCTCACTTGAGAGTGGTAAATATTAACTTCCTTACAATGTTGTGAATGTCGAACCGCTACAATATTTGATCCATCATGTTACACGTGAGTGTGGGGGATGAATATCCACCCAACCGACCCCTTAGTCAATACAACTAAGATCCCTTGATCCCTCAATCAACAACCTATGTCATCTTACAAGACGTTCCATCAAATTTCACAAGAAAACAATGCCACGCTTCCTTCTCGAGCTTCATTATCTTGAATTATTCTTTTCCATCCATGCAAGAAGTTCCATGATTGAGATAAACTCGTCATTAAGTAATTAATCATGCAGTTTTTAACATTTTCTTAATTTATCTTTTGTTTCATTCCTTTTTAGTAATTTCTCTTATTTTTATATTAATCTTATTTTATACTTTCTTAGTCATTTTATTATCATGTTATTATTTATTTATTTATTCTTCTTTTTAATTTAAATTATTATTATCTATTTAATTTTTTAATACCATTTATTTATTGCTTATTACTTTAATTGAAAGAACATGGAATTACATACTCCCCTACTTCAAGGAACTTTATCTCAAATTTAATTGTAATGATGTTCCTTATAGGTTTTTATTTTTTTCCCATATCTTCCACAACACCCTTTGTTCTAACTAGTATAAGGGTCACCCAAGTGACCAAAATAAGCATCGAAAGCCCACATCATAACATCAAGGAAGTGTGAGTAGTATCTAGCTCTTTTCCCAACTTTTGGTGCTAGGGTTAAAATCTATCATTCTAATTGGAGCCCTAAGGCTCAAGACATCATATACACAAGTATACATCTAGTATGGTACTCACATACCCTAGGAATCTTGAAAGGATGACCTAAGATTCCTCTACAACTCTTTCCATGTACCCAACCCATGACATTGAAATCCAATCCCACAAAACCAATGGTGAGTATTACTCTAACCCTTCTCTTGGACTATGGTGTCACAAATTCAATATTAGTAACTATGGCCTTCTCAAGATGGTCCCATTTATCATTGAGAATTATACAAGGAAAAAGAACCATTGGCATAGGTTGGTTGATTGAGTTTGACCCAACCCATAAGGTATTACTTAAATATATTATCCTTCTTAGGTATGGGCTCACATGATATCATCAAATGAACTATCCCTCTGAGATCACTGATGGATTTCCTATCAATCACCACCTCACAATATTCACCCAATGCATTAGATATGATTACAATATCATCATCTCATATAAAAATCCACATGCTAATTTTTTCATGTCATCATGATAATACAACATCATTGTCATCATGACATCTTGAATAGTAAGGAACCACATGCTCATGCATTCCATCATTAAATGTATTATCATAAAAACTATATTCAATTACCACATGCCATATTTTCATGAAATACTATCATAAGATCATAACCTCAACATATATTTATCAAAGATATAACATTACATCAACATAATAAATGGAACCACGTGTTAACATAACATTAGGAATATGATAAGAACCTCAACACATATTGCATGTAGAGCAATAAAACATCATGAGCATTCTTATCATGATTCATCAACAAAATCAAACTCTCTATCTTCCATGAAAATATAAACAATTACTACCATTTATTCAATCTAATGTAAGAATATCATGAAACATCCATCCAGGATTTGTTTTGGTTAAGTTTGTTAACATGGGTTGGATCATCAATTCTATGAGTGTCAAGTTCTCATCAAGATACCGATTGTTTTCCAATAATCATTTCCTCTTCTTTCAACAAGAAAGTTGACAATTTATGGGGTAGGTATAGTCACCCTATTAGTATGCTCAAGTTTTCGTATAGTTTCCTTATTTGAGTACACTATTAAACTTTCAAGTAAGTCTCAACTTCTAGATCCACAATCTCTAAGCATGTATTATTTCCCAGGTAGCGGAATTTGGTGAAATTAAACATTAAGTTATTAATTCCTTATTAGCATGCCTTACACCATCAATATCAAAATCAAAATTCTCGACCATGTATATCTTTTGGTCATTACCCAAGATTCTTACATCACTTTACATCTTTTTCTTTTATTAATTCAAGAAATGTTATATGAAATTGCATGTAAAGACTAGGTCATCATTATTTAAGTTTTTATCATACTTAAACCACATACATGAAGGAATGGTTAAGCCCTAGTGATTTATCCATCACCTAGTAATTATCATTGTTCACCTTTATAAGAATTGTTTCATCGAATTGAAATACACAATCATTCATAGCCATACCAACTTCATACTCTTTATGCTAGGTGTCTACTTATTAGTGTTTGAGGCTCAATCTATCACATGATCTATTTCATTTTCCTTTGAAGGTCAATGCAAATAGTAGACAATTTTCATACTTGAACACTTTAAAATTTTACACCTTTTCCTAGTCTATCACTCATCATCCCTCACCAATTACAAGTGTTCTAGTTCATAACTTCCTATCTTGACACTTTAAAAATATACAGGGCCTCACAATGACCTTTATCAATCATCCTTAGTCATATTTCATGTTTTTTAATCCACTCTTCGATATCCTTAAGAGAGCTTGCCACTAGAGAGAGACACCCCTTCACTATCTTTACATAAATTTACCCTAAGCTTAATTACTTTTCATAGTTCCCTTATCACTATAATTATATCCATTAGGTATACACCTTAAGGGGTTCTTCTCAGCTTTAATTAACTATTCTAATTCAAATAATTCCATATTGTTGCTATTCAAATTGGGTGTCTTTTTTAACTATCACTAATATTTGACTCGCTAACATATTATCGCCTTTATACTAAGGTATTTCCCCTTTCTACTTGCAAAATATTTATAGTTTCTAACTTGTATTCTTTGTTCCCATCCTACATGCACTTATTGGTTTATTACCTATAATATTACCACTTTCTAGTCCCTTAAAATCATCTTTATCATTATCATGATTGTTTAATTTCATTGGTTGATTGACAAAATTTTCTTCTTGATAGGCATCATCCTTATTTAGACCTTATAGTGATCCTTATCATATTCTTATATGGAAATACTTATGTGATTCCACAACCGTTTTCCACAAGGTTATTCATTTATGGGATACCTCAAGAGTGATAGTTTATTTCATAATGATTATTCTCTAAACCCAAAATATTCCATAGTCTACTACTTCTTGTTGATTTTATATACTCATTTATGAAACTTCCACTCACTCACCTTAAGTATTTGTGTATTAATATTTTTGTTCATCACATCCCTCTAAGGTGTTCATGGTTTCGAGGACTACAATAGGCTATCGTCATTAGATATATATACTCCTAGCATTGGGGTCAAACTTAGAAGATTTCCTTCATTTCTTAAAATCCTTGTCTCTATGTACTTATATGTACATATAATTGTACTACAATTCTCTCAATATGATCAATTATAATTTATCCACATCTTGTATGAATAGGTTACCTTTGTCAAATTAGCATATTATTTGATTGTATATTACATCATTCTTAATGTGAATATTCAATCCTCTAAGTTTATACTCTCATGCATAAGGGAAACATTTAAAATATGTATTGATTCTTCTCATGCACTCATCACTGCATGTCTACAACATAATTCCATTATTTTCTTACTTTATTTATGAACACCAAAATTTTATAAGGAGGGTATCATAGAATGTCAATCATTCTTATTCTTCCTTAATGTAAGGGATTTCCTATCAATATCTCTCAAAGTTATATTGAGAATACCAATTTATTTTAGTCCTCATTCTAGGTTAGTATACACACAATATCTCTCAAAGTTATATTGAGAATACCAATTTATTTTCGTCCTCATTCTAGGTTAGTATACATATGTGTAGAGGAATGTCATGTCTATCTTCTATGACATTAGTTTCTACTATCCTACACTTCTTTCCAAGTCATTAAATAAATCCATTTATGAGTTTCATTGTATTTTGATCATTCTTTACGTGAGAAAATTGAACCAAATAATCATTCATTATGACTTAAAAACTTATATTTCAAACCATCACCATGAATGTAAAAAATCTATCATTTGAGGGCCTCATTATTCTAAAACAATTGTTTTGGTTAAGACACACCAATACTTAATACTTATGATATGAAATTATTTGAATTTTAATTTCTTTATAGAGTATGTTAACCTTGTACCATATTAACCAAAAACATGTAAAAAATATTCGAAAGATGTTCTAATAAGAGAGTTATGCCAAAATGAAGCAATATTTTTAAGGATTCATTTATATTTAAATCATTTTCAAATTTTTATGCCAAAATGAAGCAATATTTTTAAGGATTCATTTATATTTAAATCATTTTCAAATTTCTATTTTATAAATATGATGACTTATAATTTCTTATAAAATAAAATAAAATAAAAACTTAATGCATTTATTTATTTTTATAATTATTTTCCTTTTAAAGAGTTTTGCATTTAATATTTAAAAATATTAAATAAAAATTAAAAAAAAACTTAACAAAATTATTAATTTTATAATTTTTTTCTTTTAAAAAATTTAATATTAATATTAAAAATATTGAATAAAAATACAAAAATAATATATTAAATTATTTCATATTTATTCAAAATTAATTAACTCCAACTCATTATGAAATATGCATTTCCCAACCATTCTAACTAAGACCCGTTGCTTTTAAAACTTTACTTTTTCTAAAACCCATTGTTTTTAGACCTTTTTAAAAAATAAAGGATGCATTATTATATTTTAGTAGGAAACACCTAGATTAAAACTTGTAGTTAACTCTCTTCCCCGGATTTGAAATGACACTATCACTTCATTTCTTTCACACATATCATCCACTACAATCTACCATAATTTCAATAATTAAATTAATGACAAATAAATCATAAAAAGATTTAAGTCTGAAAAATCAAATTAATTCACTTTTTCACGTGTAATTAAATTAAATTAGTTTTTATTTGTTAATTTTAACTAGTTGAATTAGTTAAGGTGTGGGTTTCATTTATTAAGAAATGTGTGTCCAATATCTTTAAGATGTGTTTAGTTAGGAGACATCCAAACTGTGTTAAGTTAAAAAAAACATCCAAACAGACTACAATTATCAATTATTTTTGCCCAAACCAAAAAAATCTAAAAAATCTTGCTTATGTAACAATTAAGCTAAACAAATCCATAGTTCAATATTTGTCTGCTCCATAATGAGAATATCACATGGACTTATCCATCAAGTGGGAAGAACAAAGACGTCCCCATAAAAATATTTTTTATTTTAATTCATCTTAGATTTCATTTGAAATGAATGTTTCATTGAATTCCTTTGTATTTAACACACGCAAACCATACGATTTCCAGTTAGCATCCAAATTTTGTGAAAAACCTTTCTTGACATTGAAGCAAACCGCGACTCCCAGGGTGACTCGGTCGGCTTCCAATGGACGACCATGACGGAGGTGGATAACGAGGCCAAAATCTGAGAGCATAGTCTATGTTTAAAAGGGAAAAATGTATTTTATTTTTATTATTTATTTTTAAAAAAAATCACAAGAATGCCATGACTTGTCTATCATGATAGGAAAGGAGATGAGCTCTTCTCACCCTTTCCAGGAATGGAACACGTGCGATTTACACGTGCAATGTCTTTACACACTTCTCAAGTATTTTTTTCATTCTTATCATGTTTTCCGAATCAAATATACCATTCAATTTTTTTTAACTTTTTATATTTTAAAAAAACTAATAAAACTCACGTTTTCCCAATCAAATATACCATTATATAAATATAAATATAAAATAAAACAAAAATCAAAATTGATTTTATGAAGATCTAACAAAACTCAAAAAAAAAAAAGACAGATTCACTATGGTGTGTGCACTATATTTAGTATTCAAAGAATTAATCGACGTTATATTCTCCACAGCTCAGAATTTGAGGAAATTTAAAAGATATAAAAACAGACTTTGAATACATGTACTGTCAAAACTCCTTAAATTCTTTAAAATAAAATCAGAGATTCCATAACAAAACAACTTACCAGTGCTCCAGAATTTAATATAATTTGTTTTCCAAAATACATAATATATTGAATAGATGTTATCAGATTTTTGCCCAAACAAATGTTAACATAATTATAATTATAATTAGCACAGCAGCTAAATAGCTGCTGGTAAATGTAAAAAAGTAAACACATAAGGGGATGTCTTTATAATAGCTAGAAAGTTAATGATTGAAATCAGTCATTTATTTTGTGTGACTACTAAGAATATTCCAGCCATATTTAATCCTGTCCATAGAAAACTTATTAAGCACTAAACCCCTATTAAATCTGCCCATTGTCAATAGGTGTATCCCTTTAAGCTTAACTAACACATCCATATTATGACTAGCACATCCATATCAAAAATGGACGATGAATGTTGATAAAAATCATATTAACCATTTTTTAAAATAGAAAACACAACAATTTTCAAGAACTGAACAGAAACTAAATGCATGAGCGCTGTAAACCAAACGTAAACGAAATGTATGATAGATGTAAATTAAACTAAACAAATTGAAGGACTGAACGGAAACTAACTAAACAAATTGAAAGACTGAACGGAAACTAAATGCATGAGTGTTGTAAACCAAACAGAATCGAAATGCATGACATATGTAAATTAAACTAAACGAATTGCATCAGCTGTAAGTTAAACAAAACGAAATGCATGGTAGTTGTAAATTCAACCAAAGGGATTGCATGACAACTGTAAACTAAATGCATGATAGTTGTAAATTCAACCAAAGGGATTGCATGACAACTGTAATATATTAACCATGACATCTAAAGAAGTCCGCCAAACACCGCGAGAAGTCTAGGGTTCAGCAGCGATCCACTGATAGCACGATCCAGCGTTCAACCATAACCATAGCACTATCCGTTGCAGCAGTGATATAGCGATACCGCGATCCACTCTTCAGCGATGCATCAGAGATCCAACGAGTGATTACTCAATAGGGTTCAGTGATCTAGCAAAGAGCGATAAAGGAAAAGGAATTTGCGTTCAAGTATATGGAATAGGGTTCGGCAATAGGGTTCACTTGTGATAGAGAGAGCGATAACGGAATTTGATATCCAGAGATCGATCTAGGTAGAGAAATTGAAACGCTCCCCATCTAAACAGAGAGAAGAAGCGAACACTTGGCCATGTCCGTATTCTCTAAATGATAAAGAAAAGGGTTATAAAAGTAAAAAATAATGCATATTAGGTATATACTTAATCTGATCCCTTCTTTCTTTACGACGAAGAAGAATCTTTGAGCTTCCTTAAATCTTATTCATCTAGTTATCTTTTATTATTTTCTAGAATCATGATTCCAATATAGGTACCGGGGTAATAAGTAAAAATTAGCTTGTTTACAATGTTGTGAATGTCAAACCATTGCACTGATATCTTTACTTCTCAGCTGATTTGTCTGTCAGTCAATATGTGAGTAGTCGAATTGTCGATCATCAGTTGCACAATTACTCAAAATTCAATGTGCGAGCATTAGAGATATAAATAGAGTCGATTTCTATCTTCTCAAGTTTAATCAAGTGGTTGAAGAGTTAGTCGTAGTTATGGTAGTGTTTAATTTTGAGTCGGTCTTAGCTTTTGTAGTTGGTGTCCGTATAAGTTCTAGTCGTTTAGTTAGTCTATGATGTTAAAGCAATTGATGCAGAGCAAAAAAGAGAGGTAGAGAGAACAGTCGAGAACCAACAACAACTGAGAGAAGAAGTCATTGGAACCGAAGCTTATCTTTGTCATTTGTATTCCCGTATTGCGTCGAAGTTCATTAATATCAAGCAATTTGTGGATTGACAAGTTTTTGTCTTATTTCTGAGTTTATGTGCTAAACATAGCACTATGTTATTCCGCATTCATAAATCATTTCATTAAGTGTGTGTATTCACAGCGCGCAACAAACTGAACAGTCTGTGCACTGAGCAATGTTCTTGAGAACTCTGTCGCATAGCCTGTTTGGTGCGCAGTATTTGTAAATGTGTTGCGCAGAGTAGACTGCGCGCACCATCCATCTGGTATTAGAGCAAATTGATCAAAAACAAGTTTGATCAAGAGAATTTTTTATCAGAACTAGCTCAAGAGAAAAAACTATGTTGAAAAGTGAAATATGGCTTCTACCTCAAATCTCTAACCTCCTTGGGCCAAGGAGGCCTCCTAGGGGAACACCCACCTGGGGCGTACAAGTCAATCACCTAGGCGCAACACATTTTCAAAGTTTGATGATTAATTAAATATATGTAAATAAATGGTTCCCTTGGTATATAAGGCCAACCGGGACTCAAATAAAGGATTCTTACCTTTTCTTCTGAAGCTATGTGTCTCGTTTGTTTTATTTTCTGAGTTTGCATTTTACATTCAAGGCAATTTCATTTTTAGGTTTTTTGAAGAATAACCAATGCTCCTTCCTTCGTGGCTTCCTCCTGGTGACTCTATTTTCCATGCTTCCACCTGTGAGAGAAAGCTTATCCCATTAGCTAGCCACTCTCTCAGGGAGAAAATTGTTTCCTTCAAGTTTTCTGAGGCGAAAGGGAGGGCGCACCAACTAGGGTTTGCGACCTTAATGGTTTCTCCTTTGCTGGGATGAAGTGAGTGCGCCCTCTTCTATGGCTACATTGTGCTTCTCCCACTAATCCCGGGAGTCACTCTGAGATAGCCAAAGCCTCTTTGCCACTCTCGGATCATCCTGGGTTTGGATACCCATTGCTTGGTCACCCAAACCAATGGTGCACCCCTGTTCAGATTTGCGCCCCTGAGGATTTTTTGGCATAAGCCGGATTATGGCTTTCGTGGTCACCTTTTCTTGTAGATCACCTTCTTAGGCAGATCACCCCCACTTTTATAGGAAAGAATTATGAGATGTGGTCCTTGGTCAGGATGTATGGGAGATAATCGAGAATGGCTATGTGGAACTAGTAGATTAGGAACATATAATGCCCTCACACAATATGAGAAGGATGTCTTGAAAGATCAAAGAAAGAATTATGGAGAGGAGTTGTTTTACATACATCAAGCCATGCATGAGAGGATACTTCAAAGAGTTGCATCAAAAAATCAATCCAAGGAAGCATGGGACATATTACAAACCTCTTATCACGGTATGGACAAAGTAAAAACTTCAAAATTGCAAATTCTTAGAAGAGATTTTGAAACTTTGTCAAAAAAAGATACAGATATAGTAGATTCATTCTACACCCATGTGATTGGACTCATAAATCATATTAAGTCTCATGGTGAAACCATAGAAGACAAAAACGTTGTTGAGAAGATACTTAGGAGTCTTCCTCCTAAGTTTGATACTCTTTTTGTGACCCTAGTAGAGAGAAAAGACATAAGTCAGTTCAGCCTAGATGAACTGCAAGCTTCCCTCATTAATCATGAACACAGATTGAACATGTCAAGTATCTCATTAGAGAATGAATTTTCTGCACAGTCATCTATAAGTCGTGGAAGAGGAAGGGGGGGAGCTAAATCTAGAAGCAGAGGAATAAGTTCGATTAGAGGTGGACCAAATACGAGTCCTAGAAATACTGGTGGAAGAGGTCAAAACCCAAGTACGAGTGAGCCAAGTTGTCATAGAACTCACAAATCAAAGATTCAATGCCATTACTGTAAAAAGTATGGACATTATGCATATGAGTGGAGAAAGAGACAGTATAATCAAAACAAACAAAGTCAAGATTAGTCAAATAGCACAAATAACCAAACTTGCCCTATGTTTATGGCACACATTGTAGAAATGCCTATAGTATCACCAGTTGAATGCAATGTTTCTCAAGCAAGTCCATGTGACATATGGTATTTAGATTTAGGCTCGAGTAACCACATGATAGGAAACATAGAATTGTTTTCTAGTTTGGATGAGTCAATCCAAACCAAGGTTACACTTGGAATGAATATCCAAGTCATTGTCTTAGGCAAAGGTAGCATAAGCATTTCAACTAAGCATGGAGAACAAAATGTTATGTCTGATGTATATTATGTTTCTGGTCTGAAGCATAATCTGATGAGCATAGGTTGTTACAAAAATGATACAGAATCTACATGGAAGATAATTACTTTGTGATTATGGATAAATGCCCAAGCAATCTACTTATTGCACAAATCCAGATGACAAGTAACAGAATGTTCCCATTGAATTTGAATCCATCCAAGAAGATGAATACAACACAAGCTATTGATGAAGGAAAAAGTGTGCAGTTAGACACTGCATTTACAGGAGAAAGTGCACGCAGTACTAATGAAGAAAATAGTACGCAAAGTATCAATAAAGGAGAAAATGGCGCAAAGATAAAGACATCATTACAATCTGAAATATAGGATGATTCCTAGTTATGGCATTTCAGATTTGGACATTTGAACTTTGGAGGTTTGAAGCTGCTACACACAAAGGATATGGTAAAAGGTTTACCATTGATTGAAAAAACAGAAAGAATATGTGAAGGTTGCATATTTGGCAAGCAACACAGAGAATCATTTCTAGTTGGAAAGTCTTTCAGAGAAAAAACTCCACTCAAAATTGTACATTCAAACATTTGTGGGCCAATGCAAACTCTGTCTATAGGAGGCAATACTTATTTTCTAACATTCATTGATTATTTCTCAAGAAAGAGATGGACTTATTTCCTAAATCATAAATCTGACGCATTGGGTTATTTTCAGTAGTTTAAACCACTTGTGGAGAAACAAAGTGGCTATTACATCAAGTGTCTAAGAGCTGATAAAGAAGGAGAATACATGTCAATAGAATTTCATATCTTTTGTAAAGTTCATCGCATTTATAGGAAACTTACCGCGTGATACACACCACAACAAAATGGTGTCGGAGAGAGAAAGAACATGACCATCATGGAAATGGCGCACAGTATGTTGTCATCCAAACATTTTTCAAATGAGTATTGGGTTTAAGCAGTAGAAACTGCAGTATAAATCTTGAACAGATGCCCGACAAAGAGTGTGAAGAAAAAAGTTCCTCAAGAAGCATGGATAGGCTCAAAGCACAATGTGGCACATTTAAATTTTTTTAGTTGTGTCGCATATGCACATGTTCCAGATGAGCTCAGAAAGAAGTTGGAAACCATTGGGTATTTTGAAGAAACAAAAGGATACAAGTTGTATGATCCTGACACAAGAAAAGTCATAATCAGTCGCAATGCTCAGTTGGTGGAGAATGAAGCATGGGATGGAAGCATAGCAAAGACAGTGAAAATTATGGATGCAATGGAGCATGATGACATGGAATATGAAGTGGTTAAAACACCATGTATAATTTAGTTTGTAGTCCCTTCAACAGCTCGCACTGCGACACAAATCACCGCTCATAATACTCTAGTAAGAACAACAAGTGTGCAGTATACACCTAGAGCGCAGCAAATACCAGTAAGCAATCTGAGCAGTTCTACATCCCCAAATCCAACTTTAGCAAGTTTGTTACCAAGAAAGACAAGAAGTATGTGTGACATCTATAATGAAGACACAACAAATTCATTTGCATTTTTTGCTTTGTTTTCACAAATAGATGATCCATTAACCTTTGAAGAAGCAGTCAAATATAATAAATGGACACAAGCCATGGATGAAGAAATAGAGAACAATCAGACATGGAAATTGGTAGATGTACCTGATGACAAGGATGTCATAAGTGTCAAGTGGATTTATAAAACCAAGAAATATGCAGAAAGAAAAGTGCAGAAGCACAAAGAAAGGTTAGTTGCAAGAGGATTTACAAAACAACCTGGAATTAATTTCAATGAAACATTTGCACTAGTTGCACGCATGGACACAGTCATAACTGTGTTAGCCATTGTCATGCAGTACAAATGGCCAGTTTATCATATGGATGTAAAGTCATCATTTCTAAATGGAAACTTAGAAAAAGTATATGTGGAACAACCACAAGGTTATGAGGTTCCAGGACAAGAAAAAAATGTGTACAGATTGAAGAAATAATTGTATCGATTAAAGAAAGTTCTGAGAGCTTGGTACAGTCGCATAGATTCCTATCTCACACAGAATGGATTTCAGATAAGTGAAAATGATCCAACATGGTACATCAAATCAAATCAGCAAGGTAATATGATAATTGTTTGCCTATATGTGGATGATTTGATATTTATAGGTGACTTTGGCAAAGAAGAATTCAAGTGAGTCATGAAGGATGAATTTGAAATTATTGATTTAGGGATTATGAGATATTTTTTTGGAATAGAAGTGCATCAGTCCAAAACTGATATATTTATCTCACAACCCAAGTATGCACATGAAATATTGAAAAGATTCAATATGGTGAATTCTAAAGCAACACTGACACCTGTCATAATGGGATTGAAGTTAAGAAAGGAAGATAAAGGGTCCAAGGTGGATCTCACACTGTTTAAAAGATTGGTAGGAAGTCTTATGTATCTCATAATGACAAGACCTAATATCATGTATGGAGTAAGCCTAATTTCAAGGTTCATGGAAACTCCAAAAGAATCACATTGGAAGGCAGGAAAGAGAATCCTGAGATATATAAATGGAATAAAATATTTTGGCATAAAGTACTCCACTTCAAAAGATTTCAAACTCATTGGATACACTCACAGTGATTGTGGATTGTTGAGATTTATGTGGTGAGAAGTGTTTTCGGGTGAATTCGGAAAAACCACAGTAGTATCAATTGAATGTCGATGTTTCAGATACATATGAGGAACCATCATCAGGACAAGAATCTTGGGTTTAATTGTGAGAAGAGATGGTTATAAATACTTAAGTTTTGCGGGAAAATTTCGTGTCGGCTAAAATCTATTTGGTGAAAATTTAGATTAAGTTTATTTATTTTAGTTTGAATTTAGGGTTTACTAAAAGATTTCTTTAAAATTTTAATTTCAAATTCTTTATTAAGATATTTTAATTTTATTTTAATTTATAATGTGTTTTATTTAGAAAGAAAGTTAAGGTTTACAAAATAGAATGCTCCTGCGAAGAATGCTACATCGGTGAAACTGGACGCTCCTTCCAGATTAGGATCAAAGAACATGGAGCTTGCATAAAGAATGAATGCATTCACACCTTCGCCTTAGCAGAACACTCCCTTAAAACAAAACACCACATTCGCCTAGAAGACACCAAAATTCTGGCGAAAGAAGAACACCTCTTTAAACGACGGATTAGAGAAGTAATCAAAATCCGTAAGCACCCAAGCAACCTAAACAGAGATAATGGACTAGACTTAAAATATAATGGACTAGACTTAAGTGAAAACTCGTTCCCCTTGATTCATAAAAATAAAAATAGAAACAGATAAGTAACTCCACCTAATTAACAAAAAAATTTAAATAACACCAACAAAACTAAAATTAACAAACTCTAAACCTAATAACACTAATCAAAACCTAATACAACTACATATATTAAAATAACTTATTACTTTTTCAACCACTAAACAAACACCATTAAATATTTTAAGGTTCTTAATAAAATAAAACTAATAAATAAAAATTTTAAAAATACATATACCTAATACAACTACATCTTTTAAAATAACTTAGTATTCACTCTTTACTTATAGAACCACTAAACAAACACCATTAAATATTTTAGGGTTCTTAATAAATAAATAAATAAATAAAAAGTAAAAAACCTATTAAAATTCAAACAACATTCTAATGAAAACAAAAAAACTTTATGTTCTAAAAACCACACCTTAAAAAACACTTTAATAATGGTTAAATTATTAATCAATAAACCTTAACTTTCTTTCTAAATAAAACACATTCTAAATTCAAATAAAATTAAAATATCTTAATAAAGAATTTTAAATTAAAATTTTAAAGAAATCTTTTAGTAAACCCTAAATCCAAACTAAAATAAATAAACTTAATCTAAATTTTCACTAAATAGATTCTAGCCGACACAAAACAAATTCGCAAAACTTAAGTATTTATAACCATCTCTTCTCACAATTAAATCCAGGCTTCTTGTCTTGATGATGGATCCCGATATGGATTCGAAACATCGACATTCAATTGATACTGCTGTAGTGATTGTGGACACAGCATAGATGACAGGAAAAGTACCTCTTAGTACACATTTCATTTTGGAACAAGTATGGTATCATGAAAATCAAGGAAGAAACCCATAGTGACTCTTTCTTCAGTAGAGGCAGAGTATGTCGTGCCTACAAGTGCAGCTTGTCAAGCAGTTTGGATGAGAAGAATGTTAAAATATTTGTTGCAGGAAGAACAGGAACCAACAACACTATTATGTGACAACAATTCATCAATCATGTTATCAAAGAATCATGTTTTTAACAAGAAAACTAAGCACATTGATACAATGTATCACTTTATTAGAGAATTTGTTAATAACAAAGAGATCTGTTTAGAGTTCTGCAGATCAAAACAACAAGTCACGGACATTTTTACAAAGGCTTTAGCAAGAGATGCATTGCAACATCTGTGTAGTATTCTGGGAGTCCACATAGTGAGAGATGACT
>ML843028.1:0-13659 GCA_009831015.1 Picea engelmannii
TAAATTAAATTTTTATTAAATTTTTAAATTTAGGGTTAGGTTAATATAATAAGAGGTTAAGGTGTGCTTGTTTTGGGTTTTAAAATTAGGGTTTCTTTTTGTTATAAGGTAAATAATGGGTTATAATTAGTTTAATGTTGTGTACTAAAGTCTTTATTAGGGATAATAGGTTCTAGGATTAGGTTATAGGTAACAAGTAATTTATTAGGGTTTTCTTTTCTTGTTTATTTTATATTCTAGGTGTTTTATTACTACAAGGTTAATTAATATTAATCAATTAGGTTCTTAGGTTTTTTAGGGGTTCTTAGGCTGTTTGAGAATGAGAAAAAATTAAAAAGGTTTATTGTTGTTTTTTGTGGAAGAGGGGGAGCCAATTTTCGCTTAGTTCTAGTCCATTGTCTCTGTTAAGGTTACTAGGGTGGATCTGAAACGTCAACAATCTATTGACTACACTGTGGCTTATCCGATCAAAACCGAATATCTTATATGTCTTATATGTAAAAGAGGAAGCCCCATAAATAGGACAATTTAGGTTGGGATATAAGTTTCAGGAAGAGTTCAGTCAGGGGGAGTATCCCCAAGGACAATTCAGTTAGGGGGAGTAGCCCTGAATGGAAAGATACATTTTCCATTGATGACAAAGGGGGAGAGATTTATTAGATGAAGGATAGAAATTCTTGGAGAGAGAGCACATAGGAAGGTATATAGAGGGATCAGCCCAAGGAGAGTTCAGTCAGGGGAAGCATCCCTAAAGGGAGATACCCTTTTCCATTGATGTCAAAGGGGGAGAGATAGAAACATTGATGATGAGTATAAGCATGAATGTTATCATGACTAAGTGTTGCCATCAATGCCAAAGGGAGAGATTGTCATACAATTGACTTAGGTTGATGGATTGTTGGTTTTCATTGATGTCAACCATTGGAGAGTGATATTGTAGATTTATTTCAACCCTTAGTGATTGATGTCAACCCTTGGAGAAAGTCTGGTAGCAAATTCTAATAGCACAAAGGTTTAGGTAATGTAACCAAGTTTTTTTGATGTATAATGGTATGAGTTTTAATATATTTTAAGGTAATACTATTCTTGATGGGTATGACATGTCATGCCATTTCTGGTGGTATGTGTAACATCACATAACTCCTCACGGTTAGAGAGTTATGGCCATGTGAAGTTGGAGAACCCGGGTTTGGGTAATGGACCCAACTTTGTTTGATGTATAATGGTATGTGTTTTGATATATTTGTAGGTAAGACTATCCTAGATGGATAGTACATGTCATTTCATTTATGGTGTTATGTGGAACCTCACATAACTCCTCACGGTTTGAGAGTTATGGCCTTACGAATTTGGAGGACCCATATATGTTTTCTTGAAGCCCCAAAATGTCAAAGAAGTCAAAGTGCTTGCAAAGAAGAAATTATTTAAATAATAAAGTGAAGTGACAAAGTCAAAGAGGATTATTTAAATAATAAAGTGAAGTGACAAAGTCAAGGAGGATTATTTAAATAATAAAGTGAAGTGACAAAGTCAATGAGGATTATTTAAATAATAAAGTGAAGTGACAAAGTCAAGGAGGATTATTTAAATAATAAAGTAAATGGAGAAATTTCTGATTATGGAAAGTGGTTATAAGAAGGTTAACCCTAAAATGAGTAAAATGGGTTAAGTAGTAAAGTTTTTATTGGATATATTGACAAGTGGAAAATTGGGCAAAGTTGGACATAGGTGACTATGTGGACAAAGTGGCCTAGAAGATGCTTCTAAGGAAGATACTTGGAGAGTATAAATAAGAGGCAAGTCTCTCTCATTTGAATCACACTTGAGAATATTGAATATCTACAGGTGACTAAGGTAACCAAAGGATATCTAAGATGAATTTTAGAGGGAAGGTGAAGTAAAGAAGGCTTGAATTCAATGGAGGATAAATTATCTTGATGATTCTTTATAAGGTATGTTATTTACAGGTCATCTCACCATTTTCGCAATAATGTTTTTTTTCTAGAATGATTCAGATTGTGAAATTGAGAGGCCATTGAAAAAAGATATCCAAGTATTTGTGGTACAAATTTCAGCTTGTGGGTCGTTGTATTTTTGGATTTACACTCCGTGGAAAATAGGGTTTGTGGCTTGTCCTGAAACTAGTCTAAAACAAGTGTTTCGGGTAAAAACGTCATGACTTCTTCATAACATATCCAAACTCAGTAACACAAAATGTGTTGGTTAGAGTACAATCTATAGTATTCTATGTAAAATTTTCAAATCCATACAACAAATATTTCGTGCGGGGCATGCTCTACAAGTTCGCTCTCTAGAATAAGTCATAATTCAACAAGGTATGTCATTTTTGCTATAACTCCTTTTCTGAGAGGTTCCAAGTAGTGACACCTGGAGGAATTGCATAAAACACACTGAAGAAAATTGTGTACCATTTTCAAATTTTTATTCATTACAAGTACATAATTATGATTATTTCAAGTTAGGGTTGTTGACTAATCCAAAACTAGTCATGTGAGTCTAAAGTAAAGTTTAATGAAAATGCTAGTCTCTTGTTTTTAAAGTTAAGGAAGGTTTGCAGTTATGTGATCATACATACCAGGTCTATTACAAATTTAAAAATCAGATTTGGATGATTAATTTGATGAGGGATTTTGTTTGAGGTACATGTTGGGTACATGGTTGAGACAAGTAGTTGATGAGTTGGCACGGGTCACTTCCCCTAATCAATACCCACCACGTCACCTGGTCATTTTCATCAGTCATTATCACCTGCCATCTCACGCTTCAAATGACTCATTGGCAATTTATTACAGGCTAACCTATTTGTTAGCCTGCTGAGCTGTCTCCCACACCCAACGGGTATCTGTTTGCTCAAAACTACCTTCAGCCTTCATTCCCCCATCATTTACCTTGTCGCCACACCAGAGAGAACTTTTTCCCGTTTTCCCCTCCATTTCAGTTAGTTTCCCAAAGATACAATCATCCCCGCTAACTTTTTGTTTTACTTGCAGGTATTGTTACAGTGATGGTGCCAAAATCAAAGAAAACAGAGGCCAAGGAAAATCCTTTCCTCTTGCCTCCTGTCGACCTTGACAGGATCCCTCTGGCAGACAAAGATTATTCAATCGCAGACACCAGATGCGAATTTGACTTCGCAAATTTACATTCATGGCTAAAGGACATTTTCTTGGACCAAAGTGATGAAATTGGGCTCTAAGAGTCAAACCTTCCCTTGTATCTTTTCCCCCAGGTTCACCATTTCCCCGAATTCGCCCTCAAATGTCAGGCCCATTACATCCCCAACCAGAGGGCCATAATTTCTTCATCAGGAGAAATTATTTTCCTCATCACACCTGAAACCATTGATCAAATGATGCAAATACCCAGAGCCAAATCTGCCTCACCTTTCAATCTTTAAATTATCACAGAACTGTACCAGAAACTATCATTCCCCCAAAGAGCTCAGATTTTTGAGTTTTTTCTCCCACGGGTTGCTCATCTCCCCACTACAAATCCCTCGTATCCTTCCTCCTTGTTCTCAATGAAGGGAAACTAGTTCATCTCGTCGCTCTACGCCCTGCTTGGGTATTTTTCGGATCAATGGGTGGATGAACCCATATTGGGTTTTCTATCCATTTTATCCACAGATGAGAAACCCACCACTCAGTTCAACTATAGCACTTTCCTGGCGGACAACATTCATGAGCAATTCTCAAATTTTTCCACAGAAGGCATGTTCTGGTATTCCTCAATACTGGCTTACACGTTCATTTTCTTCCAAGTAGACAAATTTTCCTTTTCAATGCAGAAGATGGACAAGGATGGGAGGCCACAGGCAGTAACAACGTTGACTTCGCTACTTAGACAAAACTCTATAGAATTCAATTTCAAGCAGTTCTACCATCCTGTGGTGAGAATGCTCAGTGGAAGAACTGAGCCGAGAATAAATGAGAAAATTCAGAGGATCTTACACTTTTCGAACCTTGAAAAAATGGGAGACTGGTACCTTTACCAAGACCACACAAAAATCAAAGTGTATGGGTGAGAATTGGCTCCATACAAGTTTCCTAAGTATCTACAAGTGAGGATATTTTCCCTGGAATACGTAAGACAAATGATTAACTCAGATGACATACATTTCGTGTCTTTGAAAAAGAAGCAGCAACTTAGAATTAAAGGGAAGATTGGGTCTTTTATCTGCAATAGCCGAGGCGTTGGGGAGGAAGCAGATAGATTGCTAAAAGAAATGAAGTTTTTTTTTAGTTTAACATGGAACTATGATCCGTGTGAGATAATTTTTTAGATGAGGATTAAAAATAAAACATCCAGTATGTTCATACACCTAGGCCTAACATAGAGAAGTTTGCCAATCAAACAGAATGGGAGCCAAACACTCTGGTTGAAATACAACAACAGGACCCTTCGATCACTATCTCACAGATGACTACACCATAGGTTCCCAAGGAGAAAAGACCCAGGAAGGACACTTTACCTTCCATCACTGAAGTCTCGGCCGAAGATTTCCAATTACACACGAAGAGGCCAAAAGCCAGTCATGCACCTGACATGACTGGTGAACAGGGAATCCAATCCACTTCAACTATGGAGTTTGATTGGTCGCTCCTTAGAACAAGAAGCAAAAAAATCATGACCACATTGTTTCCCAAGAATTCTACAGATACTCCACCAATCAACCAGTCGAGAAAAATAGGACCAAAAATGAGTATTTTTGAGAAATATGATATTATCAAAAAGAAAAATCAGACGCTGACCAGCAGCACATATGCTCAGTTCTGGAAGAAAACATCAACTGCACAACACAGACTTTTGTCTACATTCAACAATGAGAAGGGTAGAATGCACATGGTGTTTCTGCAATCATAGGTGCCAGACCCAAAAGCAATCACTAATTACAAAAGGGCAACGTTCGAATTTCAGACTAAAGATGTGCATCCTGCTGATCAAATGGATCTGCATAGGAAAACTGGAGAAATGGTTTTCTCCACGATATAAAATGATTCTATTGCTACCTCTAAGTTATAGGTATCTCTGAGCAATGTCCAGACACAACTGAAACTAGAAAAGATATCATCCTTTGCAAAGGATAATAGGATTAAGACATTGGAAAAACTGGTCCTCAAGATCAGGTATGATCCCTCGAATGTGAAAGAAGTTGAGGAGATGCTTAAAAAGAAAAATGTCGATATAGAATATCTGAGGAAACAGTTGAAACTGCCACTAACAGAATATTCATGGGCAAAGGAGATAGCTGAGATAGAAGGGGAAAAGGATGAGATTCTCAGGTTGATCATGGAGCAGAATGCACAGTTGAAGGAGATGGAAGCAGAACTCGAAAATTTATTGAAAGAGAAGGAACAATCAAAGCCTATGGAATTCATTCCATTAAGCATAGTTCCACTCACAGGAGTAAGCACAACATCTACAACAGAAATTCCCTCAGCAACTCCATTGACAACTCTAGAGAAGACAACAGAACTGGAAAAATCCATGGAAGAGATGAATTTGCAAGAGATAGAGATTAGCAGACTTAAAAAGGAGGTTGAGAACCTTCAGGAACTCAAGTCTTCTTACCAAGCCAACTACTCCAAGGAAAAATAAACATCAGACAAGATCAAACAGGAATTGCAACAGATTCAAAAGCAAACAATGGCATGTAAAACACTTGTTGAGGTCAAAGAAAATGTCTGGATGGATATCACCAAATCCATAAATGAAATATGGCCTATGGTACAAATCATGTTCGAGCAGAACAAACTGGTGTAGAGAAGCAAGAAGGTGATTGAAAAGATAATAGGAGAATTGGGAGAGATGCCCGCAGAAGCCACCGAGATCATCAAATTCCTAAACTCAAGAACTAGAGAAGAGTTAGAGGAGTTGAGAATTGAAGATAGGAAAGAAACCATCCTCGAAGTCAAGAGGGTCCTGACCAAGAGATTATTGATGATACAACTAGAGGAAAAGGTCCAGGCTATGGACATAGGAGTGCAAAGGTTTTTCAACAAAATTGAAGCTCTGCAAAATAAAGGCCTCCCTAGTTTAAGGGTCATAAATGACAAGTTAATGACACTGTCTGATTATAAAAAGAAGCTAGCCACTGTGGCTAAATATAGTTTGATGTTCTCAGGAATACAGGGCAGTATCACAGGCAAGGCATTTTTAGAATCTTTCCAATCAGACATCAACATACAGCACGAGATCCAGTACATTTTCATCATCAAGCCAACGTTTTCCAAATATACAGAGATGGATGAAGTATACCGAAGATTGTTCAAAGTCAATGTTCCCAGTAACCTTCGATGGGAAGAGCTATGTAGTCTAATCGAGTAGGCGATGAGGTTTCCAAGCCTAGTCAGCTATCCATTCAGACGAGGTCGTGCAGAGGCCTCACCAATGGTTCACCCCAGAAATCAGCATGAAGTTTCAACACATCATCAAACAGTTTCCTAAATTTTTGTATCTTGTTAAGTTAGTTAGATAAATTTAGATTTGCCACGTCCTGATCTTTAATGACAGGGTCGTATATAATTTTGATTATAAATACTTCAAACTTTGAAGTACTGAGGGTTGATCTTTATGCCCTGCAAGCTACAAAGACTGTAGATTTTATCAAGAGATCTTCCAGTAATATAAAGAAATGTTTCACGGGATTCTCACATGTTATTCATTGCTGATGTTTTCTCTTCTATGTTGAATGCTCTTCTAGCTCAGTTGTCATATTTTTTTCCAATCTAATCTTTTAAAAGTAACGCATGTTGCAGGATTCATCTTTGTATACCCTGTTTTCCGACTTTGAAAGTTTTTAATGTTTATCTTCTGATATTAAAATGAATAAATTATTAAATGCTTCTTCATTTTAATTGATATTCTCATATTTTTTGCTATTCATCACTTTATTGCTAAAGAATCCAACGAATGCATTATCTTTCCCTGTGAAAAGAATCTTTTGTTTATGTTTAGATTTCTATCTTTATAATACAGACCCCATAGCCCAACGGAGGCGTGAACCCTTTTCAGCCAACTTAACAAAAACAACAAACCTTTTCAATCTTATTTTATTTTATATAACTAGCCTAATATCTTAAAGTTAAAACATAGCTAAATCATACAAAGAGATCCCTCTCTGAAATTGGTAGGGCTAGATTCCAGTTTTGAAGTGGTTGGATTAAGTTATCTCTTGTAAATTTCTTCTACCCTGACAACCTCTGGGAATTTACAGGGCATTAACATACCTGATGTGTTGGATTCTTTCCATGTGTTATTCTTTGATATGATTATGCTATGTGATTTTCTATGATTCTCTTAGATAGATTCACTTTGCTTTGTTCTTCTTATATGTATGGGTGTAGATCTGATGAAGGTGTTGAGTGATAAACCTATTTTGTTGTTGCTAAGTGCTAGCTTAACCTAGATCTAAGTGAATGTTGCGATGCTCTCTGCCATCTGTGGAGTTCCTTGAGGGTTAAATACTAATGAATGATCTTTGCTAAAGTACTTGCTAAGGGTAAGAATCATGGATCTATGTCCCAGCTAAGGTTGTAGACACATGAGTCTTGCAACCACCCCTTCCTTTACCTCGGGTGAGACTTTATCTGCTTCGCAGGTGTTGCTGAAAGGGCCGGTAGTTAGGGTTTTGTTGGTGCATTGTTGAAGCATTGAACCCTGGGTCTTCCCCTGTGCCAACAATTGCATTGATTTAAAGTTTGATGAAGGAGTCCGAGTAAGAGAGGTGAGCAATGTTGAATCAACAACAAAGGATATAGGTGAAGTTGAAGTTGAACAGGTCCAAGAACCAGAAAAAGAAGACTCTGATTCAGATGAAGATGCAAATACTCAGGAAGACTCAAATAAACATGCAGCATCAAATTATTCCTCCAGAATTACTCAAAAGAGTCATCATTCAAGTCAGATAATTGGGGAGAAATGCAAAGGTGTACAAACTAGGAGAAGGATAATAAAAAACAACGAGAAATCACATATAGCCTTCATATCCATGGTGGAACCCAATAACTTCAATGAAGCCAGTGAAGATGAAAATTAGTTAAAATCAATTAATGAGGAACTGGATCAAATTGAGAAGAACAATACTTGGGAACTTGTTCCTAGACCTATAGATAAGAATGTAATTGTCTCCAAATGGGTGTTTAAGAATAAAATAAATGAACAAGGACAAATTGTTAAGAATAAATCCAGATCAGTGTGTAAGGGGTATGCACAAGTTGAAGGACAAGATTTTGAAGAAACTTTTGCACCAATGGCAAGATTGGAAGCCATCATAATGGTTTTGGCCTATGCATGCCATAAGAACTTTAAAGTATATTAGATGGATGTTAATTCATCCTTTCTTAATGGAGACCTAGAAGAAGAAGTATACATGGAGAAACCTGAAGGATTTTCACTGACAGATAATCCTAACTATGTCTATAAGTTGAAAAAGGATTTATATGGATTGAAACAGGCACCACGAGCCTGATATCATAGACTAGATAAATTTCTACAGGACAAAGGGTTCAAGAAAGGTATTGTTGACAGTAATCTATATATAAAATCTGAAGGTGATGATTTATTATTTGTTGTGTTATATGTAGATGACATTATCTTTGGATGCACTAATGACCTTTCAGTTCAGTGGTTTCCTAATTCAATGAAGACTGAGTTTGAGATGTCCATGATAGGAGAACTGTCATATTTTCTTAGTTTACGAATCAATCAGAGTTCAACAGGGATATTTATCTCTCAAGAACAATATTTGAAAGAGATGTTAAAGAGGTTTCAAATGGAATATTCCTCTCCTATTGGTACACCCATGGTGGTTGGTTGCAATCTCAGTAAAGATGATATTTCACCTGATGTTGATCAAAGAACATATCAATCAATGATAGGTAGTCTTTTGTACATCACAGCGTCCCATCCTGATATAATGCAAGTTGTTGGAATGGTATTTCATTATCAGTATTCCCCTAAACAAATTCATTTAGAAGTTGTCAAGAGGATCTTCAAATATTTGAAGGGTACAATGATGTATGGTCTTTGGTATCCTAGAAATCAAAACTTACCATTAACTGCATATTCAGATGTTGATTGGGAAAATTGTTTGGATGAGAGAAAGACCACCAGTGAAGGTGCTTTCTTCTTAGGTGATTCATTAGTAGAATGGCTTAGTAAAAAGAAGGGATATATATCACTATCAACTACAAAGGAAGAGTACATTGTTGTTGCTACTTGTTGCACTCATATTTTATGGATGTTACAAACTCTTGCAGATTTGAAGGTAACTTATACTGACCCAATTCCACTTCATTGTGATAACACCAGTGCCATTAGTGTCTCAAAGAATCATGTTCTCCATTCAAAGATGAAACTTATACCAATAAAGTATCATTTTCTCAAAGAGAAGGTTACAAACAAAGTTGTTCAACTAAATTACATTCCTTCCACAGAACAAATCCCAGACATCTTCACTAAATCCCTAGCCAACACACCTTTTAAATATTTTCTCCATAAGTTGGGCGTGACCCCATTATCAACCTAAGAGAGTCCATCCTGTCAAAGGGAGTATTTATTGGTTGAATATCTGATACCTCCGCACAGTACTGCAACAACTCAGAGGGAGCATGTTTTCTTTGAAATTGATGTCAAAGGGGGAGAAAATGTCTGGTCTGAAGTCTGAATGCTATAGTTGGAGGTCTAAGAAGAATAGTGCATCCGTTTAGGGTTATCGTTAATTCCAAAGGGGGAGATTGTTGGCATGTTTATAGGCAGAGTGTGCTTGTCATTGATGGAAATAACAACAACGATGTTGGCAGGTTTACAAGCGGAGTGTGCATAGCAAGAAAAGAAGAAAATACACAGAAGGTTTACAAGCAGAGCGTGCATAGAAATAATAGCAGTAAAGACACAAAAGGTTTACAGGAAGATTTTGCATGGAAAGAACAACAACGAAGACTCAGAAGAGAAAGATCGAGAAGCTCAGGAGGAATAGAGAAGAGTTTCACACATAACGCAAGTGTGTGCTAGGGCCGAGGGAAATTTTTTCCAAATCTCAGGAGAGATAGCATTCTAAGATGCACAGATGAGATCCCATACATCAAGGCTCGCAGAAGGATCAAAGGTCACAGAACCTTTGACACTTAGAAATTCTTCCAAGTCGGGAGGATGCGTAAGCTCATGAGAAGGAGTGACAATGGTTGTTGGATCACTAATCCTGAATACCTGATGGTCGTCAAATAAGATTCTGAATAGGAGGAGTGCACAGAGGAGGATATTAGACCTCAGCTGTCAGATAAAAGCATGAAGGACTAGCAACCATTGGATCTAGTATAACTGCGAAGAGGATAATGGCCAATATCCATCCTCCAATTCCGTGAAATGCGAAATCGCGATGAGATATGAACCATTGGATCCAGAGGACACATGGCGAGAGATCGGCATTTCACTGACTCGCAAATTGGAGAATTCAAGGCTGAGAGTTGTAGGAACTCGCGATATGCGAATTCAAGAAATGATCTGGGTCATTGGATCTAGAGGACACATGGCGAGAGATCAACATTTTTGCTAACTCGTGATCTGGAGAAGTCAAACGTGAGAGTTGTAGGAACTTGTGATATGCAAAGTCATGAAATGATCTGGGTCGTTGGATCCAGAGGGCACATGGTGAGAGATCAACATTTCGTTGAATCACGAGCTGGAGAAGTCAAAGGTGAGAGTTGTAGGAACTCACGATATGCGAAGTAGCGAAATGATCTGAGTCGTCAGATCACCAAGGATATGGATTGTTGATCTAATATGATGTTCGAGTCTGTGATATTGATCATAGTCGTCAATCAGAGGGAGATATCTCGACCATTGATATGATATGAAGCATTTCATAGTTTCACAAGTTGGGAGTTTGGAGGCAACTCATAGTAGGAGTTCGCGATATGAGAAATCATGATGCACCCCTCTTGCTTTCCCCCTAGTCACTGCTAGTGGCCACATTGATGAAGATTAAGGGAGTATCTAGTATGTCTCTAGGCTCTACAACCAAGATCATTGAAATCGCAAAATGCCTTTTCGAATAGGGTTGTGGTCAAAACCAGTGGTCACATAAGCGGAAGAGAAGGGAAGGAGCTAGAGTTGCTAGGCTCCACCTTGGAGTTTCATGAGTTAAGAGATTCGAGGCAACTCACAGTAGGAAATCGTGAAATGTGAAATCATGATTTGATCATAGTCGTTGATCAAATGGAAATATCTGGACCGTTGATTCGATATGGAGTATTTTAGATTTCGTGAGTTGGGAGATTCAAGGAAACTCGCAGCAAAATATCGTGAAACATGAAATTGTGAAGCACCCTAGTGCTTGACGCAGGTCACAGCCACTGGTCACGCGAAGGAAGGGGCTTAGAAGCCAAAGAAACCATAATTGACTGGTTGTAACTAACAGAGAAGACGAAGAGACTCGACTGCCAGAGAAGCAGTGGAATCTGAGCATAACGCCTACAGATGATTAACACACTGGGTATAATCGCCAGAGAAGACGAAGAGTTGCGAGGATGATCAGGAGATGACTCGATGTGAGAAAGCCATGCAGAAAAATGAAGTGAAGGGGACTGTAAGTAAGTTATGCAGTGAGGAGGAATATATGTAGTAAACAACTAGTAGGGGCAGAATAGTGACAGTGGAAAAAAAGAGCATGCAAAGGTATTGCACATGAAGGATGTAGAAGGTGCACAGAGAGTATAAAAACACAGAGTAGAGAAGAGATGGTTGTGGCTGTTGAGTGTGATTCATGCAGGGAGAAGCATGTGGTGTCCAAGATCTAAAGCAAAGAAGAAGTAAGGAACATAAATGCACATCTAAGAGAAGAATAGAAAGCGCAGCAGACGCAGAGAGAGAAACATGTTGAGATTCAATAAGAAGATCCTAGTGAAAATTATGCACCTACACTAGGATGGAGCCTCAAGCTATTTTTAGGTGGAAGTCTATTTTTAGATGATGAGAAAATTATATTTATAGATCATGAGCGAATTCTATTTATAGATGACTGTCGACTATTATTATCCCTTAATAATAGTTGGATAATAAATAATGAATCTATTCTCAATGAGCATTTGGAAATAGTTAAATGAAGTGGAAAATCAATTAGCTATAGGAAATTCAAGTTCGAAGGTTGACTGGTGGGACATGCAAGTAGAATTAGTTGTAACTGAGTGATTTGAAGTTGTAACAGAGTTATATGTGTAGTTATGTGAGTTGTAAAGCAGTTTAACTTAGTTAAGTGATTTAAGCTCAGTTGTACCAGTTGTAACTAAACTTGCACTAGTGAGAGATCAATGAATTAATTATTAATTAATTCACAATCAGTGATCTCACATGCAACTGAATATTTACCATTGTTAACTACATGCATGTCAAATCTAGTGGAGACCCAGTTGAGATAACAGGTGAAAGGGACAGGTTGACTATCAGTTGTGACTTTAGTGGGTGCACTCATGCAACCACACACACATTGGATGTTAAGCCCTAATATTGGCTCATTACCACTTAATTGGGGCATATTAGATTAGTAATGTTATTTTATTTATGTCGGATTTAGGCCATTAGTTGTAATATAGATTAGTAATGTTATTTTATTTATGTCGGCTTTAGGCCATTAAACCTCCTAGTCTCCTATATATACCAAGGAGACATTTTCATTTTGAATCATCTTGTACTTGAACATTTAAGTGGGGTAAAAGGAGGTTTCCCCCTTGAAGAGGCTTATTATCTGAAATTATATCTTTTTCAAGGCATTGAGTACTTTTCCTGAGGTTTTTCTATGATATATTGATGTTTGGTTCTTAACATATGGTATCAGAGCTCAAGGTCTTGGGGTTTCGCTGCTACATCTGAGACACCGTGGAATTTTTGCTATAACTTTTTTTCTACAACGTTTCAGAAGGAACGGCTTGGAGGTTATTTATAAGACGGATCAAGGTACGTTGTGTTCAAAACTCAGCTCCTGAGACCTTATACTTTCGGATATATGGCCTGTACAATATAGGGTTCTGGATTCATCCTGAAATGAGTCTTTGCAGAATTTTTGCTATAAAATATTTTCTGTAACGTTTCAGACCCTTAACTCTGGGGGCCATTTACAGAAATTAGTTTTCTATCTGTGTACAAAAGTTCAGATTCTGGGTCATCCTAAATTTATAGATACACCTTGTGTAAGATAGGGTATCTGACGAGTCCTATTGGCTAGTCTCAAGAAGGTGTTCCAGGTAAAACAATCATAACTTCTTCCCAGAGTATCCAAATTGGGTGGGACTAGTTGCATTGGATCGTGGACAGTCTTTAGTATTTTGGGTACGAGTTTCAGAATTTTATATCAATTATTTTGTGCGGGGCACACTCTACAAGTGAGATCTCCTGGAAAGGCCAAAAATCAGCAAGTTGTGGGGAAGTTATCGTAAATTCCACTTGGCACATCCAATTTTGATCAAAACTGTGGAATTGAAGAGAAGACATATCAGAGAACTACATAAGATAAAGTTTCATACCCAGAAGGTCCAAAAATTGGGAGATACAATAGAAGATATATTGTCTAGCAGAACCACCTCAAAATCAAGGTTCAAAAGTGATACTTGGCCAACATGCCACCCAAAAAGGGAACTTCTACAC
>ML843028.1:22814-39035 GCA_009831015.1 Picea engelmannii
GGGGGGGTGCATGAGTGCAGCACTGGGGGGAAAACCTCTGTCAAGAGGGTTTCATTGTAATAACTGAGCTATTTTGTAAACCAGATTGGAGTAATAAAGATGATTTTTTGCTTGAGACTGTGAGATTCATCACGGTCAATTTCTTTCAGCATGTTTTCCTCTTTTTCAGCTGTGTTAAATTAGTTTGGAATTCATTTGATATGCTCCTTACTCACAATTGATGTGTTATCTTTTTCATAATGTTATTTCTTCCTTATTTCGTCACAACTATGTTTCATTTCATTTTCCTCTCACTGATGTGCTTCATTATACTTTAGTACGACCACTACTATAACGAATGGATTTGGGTTTTCAATAATTGTTTATTGTCTTTCCTCTGCACCAGCTATCATCGGGTGTAAGACCAATCTGCATTTTCAGAATTCTGCATATATTCTTTGCTACGTCGGCCTTTCCTTTTTCTTTCTGCTACCACATCATGATTTATCAAAGCGCTGAAAGATAGACTTACTTTGCCTCACTTTCCGCAAGTTGAATGATCTCTGTTATTGTCTCCTTTCTTCAGTTTTCATTTGACTCCATGCCCAATGGAACATTTCCCTGGTTTAACCCCCAAACTCCAAAAGTCCAAGACCATCATTTACCCATAAATATGCCCACCTTTTTCACGCTTATTCAAAATCATATTGTGACATTTTTCGAGAGATCCCTCTCGGGTTGGAGGAGGGTAGCTTCCAATCCAAAGTGGTTCAAGGTTGCCTCGGGATTGATTTGTTGCAACCCATTTCAGTTCCGAGTGTCAACAGAGCCTTTAAAATCATGCAACAAATATCTACTGGAATTCCAATGGGAACACTTTCTCAGTTAGATCAGTGTAAGGGTTGCACCATGGGGAAGTATGTAAATTCCATCTTTCATGAAAAGGATAACCATGCTTCGGTGATCCTGGAGAGATTTCACACACACGTGTGTGGACCATTCTTGGTTGCTTCAATAGAAAAACATACGTATTATGTTAATTTTGTTGATGACTTTTCTTGTAAATGTTGGATCTTCTTCATGCAGAAGAAGGATCAAACATTCTCAAAGTTTTGTGATTTTAAAGCATTGGTGGAGAAAGAGTCGGGGAAGCAAGTGAAATATCTGAGGAGTGATAATGGTGGAGAATACATATCTAATGAGTTCAAAGACTTCTGTAGAAAAGAATGAATTCAAAGAGAACTCATAGCACCTCATAACCCACAGCAAAATGGGGTCGCAGAGAGGAAGAACAGAATGATCGTGGGTGCAGCATGAGCGATGTTGCATGATCAAGGCTTACCAATTCATTTGTGGGTGGAATCATGCAACACTATGGTTTATGTGAAAAACCATTGTCCTCATAGAGTACTTGGCATGAGTACACCTGAAGAATCTTTCACTAGTAAGAAACCTGATGTTTCTCATTTTAATATTTTTGGCTCATCTATTTATGTGCATGTGACCAAGGACGCCAGGAAGAAGCTGGAGCTGACTGTTGAAGTTGGAATATTTGTGGGGTACACAAAAACACCCCATAATTATCGTGTGTATTTTCCTAATAGTAAGATGATTGTTATGTGATGGGATATAAAATTTGATGAGGGAAAATCCATGTGGTTGTCACTTGAGAGGAAGCTAGACTTGCATGCAAAGGAGGAACTGTTGGTTCCCAAAGATGAGTCTCAAGATGTGGATCAGCCACATGAGGAGGTTCATGGAGTGTAGGAAGCCACTCATGCAGATCCATCCATCAGAAATGGCAGAAATCACACCATGGAAGCCGATAGATTGAGACTAGATGCTGCACAGAATGTAGGAGCCCCTACTTCACAGCGTAGACAAAGACAGTCTCCTGATCGATTTACTGGATACATGGCTCTCATGAGAAAATGTATTGTGACTGAACCATATTCCTTTCAGGAAATAGTGCAGGATCCCACTTGGGTTGATGCAATGGTGGAGGAGTATGACTCCATTGTCAAAAACAGTGCATTGGAAATTGTCCCAAGACCGGTCGAAAAATCAGTGGTGGAGGGTAAGATTTTAATCATTGTTCTTTATGTTGATGATTTAATACTAACTAGTGATGAGCAGTTGATACACTCATGCAAGGAGGACCTTGAAAAGGAGTTCAATATGAAGGATATGGGCCTCCTTCATTATTTCCTTGGATTGGAAATATGGCAGTGAGATGGTGAACTTTTGGTGTCTCAAGGCAAGTATGAAAGGGAGATATTGGGTAAGTTTCACATGGAGGGTTGAAAACCCATGGATACTCCTCTTCCAGGAAACTGGAGGAAAGAGGATGCTACTTCTAGAGAGGTAGTGGATTCTACTGTCTATCGACAGTTAGTGGGTTCGTTAATGTATTTAGTGAACATGAGACCAGACATTTTCTATGTGGTTAACTAGCTGAGTCAAGTGATGGTTAAGCCTAACAAGATATTTTGGAAGGTGAGAAAGCATGTCCTGGGATAATTGAGGGGCACATCTGAGTAAGGTTTATGGTACAGATAGATGGATGAGGTGAAGTTGCATGGATTCATGGATGCATATTGGGAGGGCAGCCCAACAGACTGAAAGAGCACATCAGGGGGGGATCTTTAGTATCGAATCTACAGTTGTTTCTTGGTATAGTAGGAAACAAAGATCCATGGCACTTAGTTCAGTGGAAGCAGAATATATGGCAGTGATTCAAGCTTCATGTGAGGCTATATGGATGAGAAAGATCTTGGTTGGTTTGTTTGGTTCTCATTTAGATCCGACAGTGATTCATTGTGATAATCAGAGTTGCATTAAAATCTCAATTAATCCTATGTTTCATGATAGATCTAAGCATATAGATATCCAGTATCATCATCTCAGAGATTGTGTGCAGCAGAATATCATGTTTCTTCAGTACATTCCTATGGAATATTAAGATGCAGACATTCTGATGAAGATGCTCACCGAGAGAAAATTCGAATACCACAGAGATAGGATTGGGGTGAAGGATAATCCCTTTCTTGTTGAGAGAGAGTGTTGAGATTCAACAAGAAGATCCTAGTGAAAATTATGCACCTACACTAGGATGGAGCCTCATGCCATTTTTAGGTGGAAGTATATTTTTAGATGATGAGCAAATTATATTTATAGATGATGCCTATTTATATATGGTGAGCGAATTATATTTATAGATGTATGTAGGGATGATTTTAAGGATGGAAATTTATTTTAAAATGTAGAAACCTTGGTGAATCTTACTTATCCTTCATATGCCAACTATAACTATTTGGCGATATTTTTGTAAAAATATTCAAATTTCTAAGGATTTTATATAGTTTTTATAAAATTTTGGTGATTTTTAAGGTAAAATAATTTTATCCTATAGAATTTGGGTGAATTATTTTTAAAATAGCGAATCTCGTTTTTGGAAAAACCATGGAAAATTAGCCCATGAGCGAAATTTATCCCCTAAAATCATCCATGGATGTATGTTGACTATTATTATCCCTTAATAATAGTTGGACAATAAATAATTAAGCTATTCTCAATGAGCACTTGGAAATAGTTAACTAAAGTGGAAAATCAGTTAGCTATAGGAAATTCGAGTTCAAAGTTTTACTAGTGGGACATGCAAGTCGAATTAGCTGTAATTGAGTGATTCGAAGTTGTAACAGAGTTATATGTGTAGTTATGTGAGTTCTAAGGTAGTTTAACTTAGTTAAGTGAGTTAAGATCAGTTGTACTAGTTGTAACTAAACTTACACTAGTGAGATATCAGTGAATTAATTATTAATTAATTCACAATCAGTGATCTCACATGCAACTGAAGATTAACCACTGTTAACTACATGCATGTTAGATCCAGTGGAGACCTAGTTGAGATAATAGGTGAAAGGGACAGGTTGACTATCAGTTGTGACTTTAGTGAGTTCACTCATGCAACCACACACACATTGGATGTGACAATGAGGAATGCACATCCTAGGAAAGAGGAATTCATTCATTGCAAGTATTTCCATTAGCAGGGATTTGCATGGAGGAGGCAGGCTGTCTGTAGGCAATAAATTGGCACATGCATTTGCCAATTTTTGTATGACAGTGTGAGACAATATTATATAGTACTAATATCTCTTGGATTATAGTTTTGTATGAGATTGTTTCATGATCCATGATATAAACATATTATATGACAGTGGGGTTTTTATCTTTATGCTTTCCCGGTAAAACATATGTGTTATGTGTGATTGATCTCTCTTCTTGATATTTCAATTGGTGATCATGTTTTAAATTCTACAAGAATTTTAGTAGAAGCGATTTTGTGTTTAACAGTGGCATATAATTGTTAGATTGGGAGAATCCAGGCAATACATAATTTGTATTGAAATTTCTACAAGACATTGATGCATGCAGAGAAGAGCAGTGTAGCAGAACAGTGATGAGACTAGTAAGTCATAGATAAATGTTGTATCACTGTGATAAAGTTGTAAGAAGCAAAGATTTATATTTCAGGGTGGTAGGGACGTGCTATGGAGGACTGGTGTCCTCAAAGTTTCAAGTGGGTGCTTGCACACAGGGATTTGTAGCTTCCATCTGGCTGCAACTAGAAAAACCAGGGTGGTAGGGTGGTGCAAGGGAGAACTATTGGTCTCTATTATATAGGTTGGTGCCTGTGTGACTGGAATTTGGTGCTGGAACACTCAGGGAGTTGGGGCTTCCTTCTAGTGGGTGCTAGAGAAAACAGAGAGTTGGTTCTCTCAGCAAGTTGTTGCTTGTAAAACATAGGTTGTAGCCTCAAGAGGAGTTGGAGCTCATAAGAATGATAATGTAAAGAAAATAAATATTACTTATCATATAAAGAATAAGAGGTTTTTCCCTTTATGGGTTTCCTCAAGAAATATCTGTCTCTGTATATTTCATGTGTGTGATTGATGTTTAATATTATATTGCTTACTTCTCTGCATCATTATGATCATCATTGAGTGTTATGTGAAGATTTTAAAATGGGCATAATTGTTTAAGCATAGTAACAATTGATTCAACCCCCCCCCTCTAGGTTGTCCAACAATAACTACTTCTTCACCTCCTTATTGTGTCCATGTTGTTTCGAATCAACAACATGTCATCAACATACAAAGATACATATATGAAACACCCACCCTCTTCTTTGGAATATATGCAATGATCAACTTTGCTTCTCACAAATCCCAATCTATGGATGTATGTGTCAAAATTTTGCTACCACAGCCTTGGTGATTGCTTTAGATCATAAAAGGACATTTTTAGTTTACACACCAAATATTTTTTTCCCTTTACTACAAATCCTTCAGGATGTTTCATATAGATTTCCTCTTCCAAGTCCTCATGTAGGAACTATGTCTTCACATCCGTTTGTTATATTTCCATATCAAATGTTGTATCTAGAGACATTAGTACTCTAATGGAAGTTAATTTTGCAACAGGGGATAAAATATCACCGAAGTCGACTCCTTCGACTTGGGAATATCCTTTTGGTATCAGTTGAGCTTTGAATTTCTCAACTTGACCTGTTGCATTCATCTTCTTCTTGAATACCCATTTTCTACCAATAGGATTTCTTCCACTAGGAAACTTGACTAAATCCCATGTCTCATTCTTGTGCAAGGATTCCATCTCTTCAAACATGGCATCCTTCCATAGTTTTCCTTTTTCTGAGTCAACTTCCTCTCTCACTGACTTGGGATCATCGTCTGTGGAAGTTAACACAAATGTGGAATGAAATTTAGGTGGAATATACCTTTCGAATATTTTCCTTACTCTTTATAACCTCCTTACCACCAAGGTCATTTTTTCCACCTCTTCCTCTAATTCAATCAACTCATTTGAATCATCTTCTTCATTCCTCAGTTCAAACCACATCATCTCAAGATTATTCTCGATCTAAACAATTTCCTTAGACTCGAACTTACCTGTGACTTCTCTAAAGACCACATCTCAACCATACACTGTTTTCCTTGATGCAGGATCCTAGAGCTTATATCCTTTCATTCCTTCTTTGTATATAATTAAAATACATTTGACTGCCTTTTTGTCGAGCTTGCTCCTCTTTTCCTTAGGAACATGCAAAAATGCATCACAGCCAAATACTTTGATATGTGAAATCGAAGGATTCTTACTTGAACATACCTTATTTGGAATCATGTCTGTTGGAAAATGTTTAACAGGCAGCGTATGCTTGTCATTGATGGCAAGTACAGCAGTGAGGATGGCATGAGTACAGGAAGAATGTAACAGATGGGAAATAGAAGTATTTTAGAAAGACGCTGCATAGAAAACTCGATAAGTTCTGAAGAGATAGTTCAGAGGATTGTTGGCAGGTTTAACAAGCAAAGTGAGCCTGTCATTGGTGGCAGGATCAGAGTGTGCATCGATGGAAAAACAGGAACAAAGTAAGCTCAGGAGGGATTAGTGCAAAGTCGCACGCAATGCATAGGTGTGCACCAAGGACAAGGTTAACTCATTTCCAAAGCTCAAGAGAGATAGCGTACTCAGGATCTCAGGTGGATCAAAGGTCGAGGCCTTTGACACTTAGAAATTATTCTAAGTAAGGAGGATGCATAAGCTCAGGCAAAGAAGCGACATTGATCGTTGGATCCCATTCATAATTCTCGATGACCATCATATCTGAATCTAGACAGGAGGAGCGCAAAGATGGAGGACAGATCTCTAGCGTTATATCCGAGCACAGGGTCTGACCATCGTTGGATCAGGGAGAACCTACACATTCATTAAAGTGCAAGAAGCAACGAAATCGCGAAGGTGGACAAAATCGCAAAGCAATGAGATCTCGAAGTGACAAAATCACGAGAAGATCTGGGTCGTAGGATCTGGGGTATCTACGAAGGCTCAATATCCATTGGATATGGTGAAGCTGCAAGGCGGATAAGTCCAAGAGTCATCCAACTCTCCAAAACTGTGAAGGAATCTTGACCGTCCATCGGGGACAGTCATGGACCGTTGATCAAGAGGATGTGTGGCGAAAGATCAGAGCACCACAAAGCTCCATCTCAAATCTTCTCCTATCACGACTTGGAGTGACGAGAATCTCCATCTAAGGATCAGCGGGATGCGAGATCATGAAAATATTAGGACCGTCAGATCACCAATAATGAGGACCATTGATCTGAGCTCCATCTCGGAGTGTCGCCTATCACGACTTGGAGTGACGAGAATCTCCATCTAAGGAATAGCGAGATGCGAGATCGTGAAAAGATCAGGACCGTCGGATCACCATGAACGTGGACCGTTGATCTGAGCTCCATCTCAGAGCTTCGCCTATCGCGACTTGGAGTGACGAGAACCTCCATCTTAGGAACAAAAATATGCAAAATTGTGATTTAATCGCAGCCGTCAGATCAAGGTGTGATCTGGACCGTTGATCCGACTCCATTTCGGAGTTTCGTGAATCGCGACTTGGAGAGGCAAGAAACATAACCACAAGAACGTCGAAATCACGATATGATCTGAGTTGTTGAATCAAGATCAGATATGAACCGTCAAATCATAGGACAAGTGGCAAGTGATTTGAATTTCATTGACTTGGAGTCAACGGAGCATGGTGTGGAAACTCGCAAAATATGAAGAACCTTTTTGGCACAGCCTATGGTCACGAGAATGGAAGGAGTCAATTCAGATAAGCTCCATTTCGGGGTTTCAGAGATCGCGACTTGGAGATTCGAGATGCTTCATCTACAGATTCAAAATATGTGAAATCGTGAAAGCGCTTTATGCATAAGCATGTGGTCTCAGCCGATGGTCACACCATCGAAGAGCTGAAGAGAAGAGTACATGCAGATAAGCTCCTTTTCGGCGTTTCGGGGATCACGACTTGGAAAGTCAAGAAACTTCACAATGGAATTAACGAAAAGCCGAAATGTGAAATCATGAAAAGAACGTTATGAACAAGAGCTTGGTCATAGACCTGGTCATATAAAGGAAGGAGCTAGCAAAGAAAAACTTCATTTCGGAGTTTCGGAACTGGTGACATGAAGAGTCAATATGCCTCATTGCAAAATATCTGAATTGCAAAAGTGTGAAATGCATAAATCACGACAATATCCTTCAGAGATAATCCAACGGTGTAGATGAAACTGAAGGAGATCGGAGGGCTACTGTTGCACGTCACAGTGTAACTACCAGAAACCACTGATGGTTTCTACCAGAGGACTCGAAGACACTTCGAGGTGATTGACAGAGGAGATGAAGAGTCTCTGAGAATATTCAAGAGGGATGAAGATGCTTGTGGAGGTGATTGATAGTTGGATGAGCATTGAAGCCTGTAACTAGAACAGAGAAGGTGAGTTCGACTGTCACAGAGAAGAGGAAGAGTCTCAACTTCCAGAGAGGCTGAGGAATCTCAGCATAACATACAGTGATGCTAAACGAGTGGAAAAATGGCCAGAGAATCTGAAGATTCATGATGATGATCAGACATAGCACTTGAGTTGTGGAGGATATCAACATCGTGTGAGTATGCATAGGTATTGCACGCATTGCATGGACAAGGTGCAAAAAATCTATAAATACATATTACAGAGAAGAGATGAGGTTGATGTTGTTGTTGGAGTTGTTGTGGTTGTTGTTGTTGAAGGTGATTCATGTGTGAAGAAGGAGGAGAGTGTAGCAGCTGAATTGAACAGAAGCAGAACTGTGCAGTGAATGGACATGGCACACAGAGCATAAAAAGTAGAAGAACAGATAGTGCAAGTCATGTGTGTAGGAAGGCAGTGAGGCAGATAGAGAAATGAAATGCAGCAGAACAATGATGAGTCTGGTAAGCCATTGTTGAATGTTATATCACTGTAATAAGTTTAAGTAGAAAATATTTATATTTCAGGGTGGAAGGGAGGTGCTAGGGAGGATTTTTGTCCTCATAGGTTCAAGTGGGTGCTTGAACACAGGGATTTGTAGCTTCCATCTGGCTGTAGCCAGAGAAACCAGGGTGGCAGCGTGATGCAAGGGAGAACTATACAAGTTGGTTGCCTATATGATTGGAAGTTGGTGCTTCCATCCAGTTGGTGTTGGAAACACTCAGGGAGTTGGTGCTTCCTTCTAGTTGGTGTTAGAGAAACCAAGGAGTTGGTGCTTCCTTCTAGTTGGTGCTAGAGAAACTAGGGAGTTGGTGCTTCCTTCTAGTGGGTGCTAGAGAAAATAGAGAGTTGGTGCTCTCAGCAAGTAGCATCTTGTAAAACTGAGGTTGTAGCCTCATTATGAGTTGGTGCTCATATGTATGATAATGTAAAGAATGTAACTATTACTTATCATATAAAGAAAAAAAGGTTTTTACCCTATATGGGTTTCCTCAGGAAATATCTGTCTCTGTGTTTCTCATATATGTGACTAATGTTGAATGTGCCATTGTTTATTTCCCTGCATTATTGTGATCATCATTCNGCCCCCTTTTATCTAAGGGTAGATCCTAGAGCTTAAACATGACAAGCCATCAAGGGACTTCAATCACTAGGCCTCCTATATTTGATGGAATGAATTTTGCCTTATGGAAGGTTAGAATGAGAACATACCTAATGGCCTTAGGAACTAATGTCTGGGATGTAGTAGAGACCAGATACATAAAACCTGTTGTGCTAGCTTCCAAGGATGATAAGTTAGAATTTGGCTTTAATGCTAAGGGAATGAATGCTATCTTGAATGAACTTGCAGAAGCCGAGTTTGTGAAGGTGATGCATCTTCAAACTGCTAAAGAAATGTGGGACAAACTCATTAATAGTTATGAAGGTAATGAGAAGGTGAAACATGCCAAGCTTCAAACCTACAAAGTACGGTTTGAAAAGCTATAGATGAAAGAAGATGAAATCATTGGGAAGTATTTTTTGAGAGTTGAAGAACTAGTAAATGCAATGAAAGCACTTGGTGAAAAAATTGAGGAACCCTCTTTTGTTCAGAAAATTTTGAGATCTTTGCCAGATAGGTTCAACCCAAAGATCTCGGCTATAGAAGAACTTAATGATATAAATACTTTGTCTTTTGATCAACTTCTAGGAACTTTGACTGCATATGAAATGAGGATAGTTACAGATAAAACCACCTCTAGAGAAGCATCATTTAAAGAAGATAAGAATGAGGATTGTGAGCCTGATGAAATTGAAGAAAAATTCGTGAGAAGATTAAAGAAGGGATCAGGCAAGTACCAAGGTAAGTTTCCCTTCAAATGTTTCAACTGTGGTAAGATAGGTCATTTTGCAAATAAATTTCCACACAAGAAACATGATCAAAACTCTGAAGATGAAGAGAAGCACAAATCAAGAGGATTTGATAAGAAGAAGAGTTTATGTGTAAACGATGATGACTCCTCAAAAGACATAGATAGTGACTCTTCCTATGAAGATAAGGTAAATGACTTCATGCTGATGGACAAAGAGGATTATGATAATGAAATAACAGGTAGTGATGAGAATGATGAAGAAGCTATGGTTGATATGGAAGGAGAACTAATCAGTGCACTGGAAGAGATTGATAGACTTAGGATTAAGAACAGAAAGAAAAAACAATTGTTGATACAGTTCAAGAAAGACAGTAAACAACCTGATGAAGACTTTGCCCTGCTAAAAGTGGAATTAGAAGAGGCAAAGAAAATCGAGGATATTCTAAAACATCAGCTATCAAAAAAGAGGTCAAGATCTAAAGCCCTGGAAGAAGAAGTAGTGAAAACTAGGAAAGAGATGGAGATGTTTCAAGCCTTGTATCATCATAATTTGTCAAGTATCAAAGCCTTAGAAGCATTAGCCACCATTCTGAATCAACAAAGGAATCCAAATCTGAAAACTGGTTTGGGTTATGAAGAAGGATCAAGTAGTGGTCATCCAAGAAACAAATAACCCATCAAGTTTGTCAAAGCTATTGTCCATTTCAAATCTACAACCAATGACAACAAAAAACCTGCAGAAACAAAGGAAGACAATCAGCCGCCTAGGACAAGTAAAGAAAAAGGTTCCAGGACTGAATATGTAGAACAAAGAAATAATCCACTCCCTGCTCAAAGACATCATCAACATGGAAGAAATCGATTTGCTCAAAGAAGAAAGCCACTTTCCAGGTACAAAGAATTTTTCTATGGATATTGTTTCTACTGTTCTAGCTTTGGTCACAAAGCTGTAAATTGTTCCTTAAGACTTAGACATGAACAATTAAGATTTCAAAGGAATAAATATCTTCCACAACAAAGAATGATACAACCAAGTAACAAACCATCACAGATTGCAAATTGCCAAATTAAGTCTAGAGACATGCAACTGAGGAGGTCAAGAAATAATAAATAGTCAATGAGTAGACAATGTTGAAACAATAACTTTGACCTATTGAACAATGATATTGAATTCTATAACTGCCACAACTTTGGCCACAAATCTGCAAACTGCCATCTGAAGAATTATAAAGCAGATCCAAGGATAAAGTTCTTAGATAGAAAGGCCAGCACATGGAAAAGAAAAGATAGTGAAAAATGTGTTCAAGCACTTTCCACTCAAAAACAAAAGGCCTCTGGGAATATAAACAGTGGATGTTCCAAGCACGTGACTGGAGACACGGATAAGCTATTGTACATAAGTAAAAGAAAAACAGGAAATGTGATCCTTGAAAATGATGAACCAGGCAAAATCAAGGATAGAGGGATGATGAGTTTGAGTAGTGACAAAGGAGATGCCAAGTACGTTCTACTTGTGGATGATATGAAACATAATTTTCTCAGTACAAGTCAAAAATGTGACAGAGGCAGTGAAGAGGTGTTCACGTCCAAAGAATGTAAGTTGAACGTAAACTCGGGACAATTGGTGAATAAAGTCATAAGGACAATTAATGAAGTGAATGTACTTCTAATTTTGAGGCCCATTAAATCAGTGCTCCTAAGAAACCTGATACAGGTCCTTCATTTGTGAGAAAGAAAAACAGGTATAAAAATGGGTGTAGCAGTTTTCTCTTGTGATTGAATATGGAAATAAAATCCCTGGATTGAATGCATCATGGAAGAAAAATGAAATTGCAATAATAGAGATCGATGAGATTAAATGAGAAGAAAAGGTTGATGAAGGAGTCCGAGTAAGAGAGGTGAGCAATTTTGAGTATTCTATAGAGGATACAGTGCAAGATGAGGATGAACAGGTCCAAGAATCAGAAAAAGAAGACTTTGGTTTCGATACAAACATCTGCAGGCCTCAAATAAGAGAGTCCTTCCTGCTAGGGGGAGTTTGTGTTGATCTTAATATCTGATACCTCCTAAAGTTATTTCCACAGCTTAGGGGGAGCATGTTCTCTTTGCCATTGATGTCAAAGGGGGAGAAAAGAATCTGGGTGTCTTTGTTGCCATCAATGCCAAAGGGGGAGATTGTTGGAAAATGTTTAACAGGCAGCATATGCTTGTCATTGATGGAAAGTACAATAGTGAGGATGGAATGAGTACAGGAAGAATGTAACAGACAGGCATCAGAAGTATTTTAGGAAGACGTTGCATAGCAAGCTCGATAAGTTCCGAAGAGATAGTGTAGACGATTGTTGGCAGGCTTAACAGGCAAAGTGAGCTTGTCATTGGTGGCAAGATCAGAGTGTGCATCGATGGAAAAATAGGAACAAAGTAATCTCAGGAGGGATTAGTGCAGAGTCACACGCAGTGCGTAGGTGTGCACCAGGGACGAGGTTAAATCGTTGCCAAAGCTTAAGAGAGATAGCATACTCAGGAACTCAGGCGGATCAAAGGTCGAGGCCTTTGACACTTAGAAATTCTTCTAAGTAAGGAGGATGCGTAATCTCAAACAGAGAAGCGACATTGATCGTTGGATCCCATTCAGAATTCTCGATGACCGTCGTATCTGAATCCAGACGGGAGGAGCGTAAATATGGAGGATAGGTCTATGGCGTTAGATTCGAGTGCAGGGTCCGACCATCGTTGGATCAGGGAGAACCTGCACATTCATTAAAGTGCAAGAAGCATCAAAATCGCGAAGGTGGACAAAATCGTGAAGCGGCAAAATCGTGAAGTGGCAAAATCGCGAGAAGATCTGAGCCGTAGGATTTGGGGTATCTACAAAGGCTCAATAGCCATTGGATATGGTGAAGTTACAAGGTGGATAAGTCCAAGAGTCATCCAACTCTCCAAAAATGTGAAGGAATCCTGACCATCCATCGGGGACATTCGTGGATCGTTGATCAAGAGGACATGTGGCGAAATATGAGAGCACCACAAAGCTCCATCACGGAGCTTCGCCTATCGCGACTTGGAGTGATGAGAATCTCCATCTAAAGATCAGCAAGATGCTAGATCACGAAAATATCAGGACCGTCAAATCACCAAGAACGAGGACCATTGATCTGATCTCCATCTCAGAGTCTCTCCTATCGCGATTTGGAGTGACGATAATCTCCATCTAAGGAACAACGAGATGCGAGATCGCGAAAAGATCAGGACCATCGGATCACCAAGAACGTGGACCATTGATCTGAGCTCCATCTTGGAGCTTTTCCTATCACGACTTGGAGTGATGAGAACCTCCATCTTAGGAACAATGATATGCAAAATCACAATTTAATCGCAGCCGTCAGATCAAGGTGTGATCTAGACCGTTGATCCGACTCCATTTCGTAGTTTCGTGAATCGCGACTTGGAGAGACAAGAAACATAACCACAAGAACGACGAAATCGCGATATGATTTGATTTGTTGAATCAAGATCATATATGAACCGTCGAATCATAGGACAAGTGGCAAGCAATTGGAATTTTGCTGACTTGGAGTCAATGGAGCATGGTGTGGAAACTCACAAAATATGAAGCGCCTTTTTGGCACAGTCTGTGGTCACCGTCGGTGGTCACGAGAAGGGAAGGAGTCAGTTCAGATAAACTCCATTTCGGGGTTTTGGGGATCGCAACTTGGAGAGTCGAGATGCCTCATCTCCAGATTCACGAAATGAAAAATCGCAAAAGCGCTTTATGCATAAGCACGTGGTCTCAGTCGATAGTCACACCATCGAAGAGCTGAAGAGAAGAGTACGTGCAGACAAGCTCCTTTTCGGCATTTCAGGGATCGCGACTTGGAAAGTCGAGAAACTTCACAACGGAATTAACGAAAAGGCGAAATGTGAAATCGTGAAAATCATGTTATGAACAAGCGCTTGGTCATAGCCCTGGTCATATAAAGGAAGGATCTAGCGCAAAAAAACTCCATTTCGTAGTTTTAGAACTGGTGACATGAAGAGTCAAGATGCCTCATCGCAAAATCTCCAAATTGTGAAAGTGCGAAACGCATAAATCACGACAATATCCTTCAGAGCTAATCCAATGGTGTAGATGAAACTGAAGGAGATCAGAGGGCTACTGTTGCACGTCACAGTGTAACTACCAGAAACCATTGATGGTTTCTGCCAGAGGACTCGAAGACACTTCGAGGTGATTGACAGAGGAGATGAAGAGTCTCTGAGAATCTTAAAGAGGGATGAAGATGCTTGTGGAGGTGATTGACAGTTGGATGAGCATTGAAGCCTGTAACTAGAATAGAGAAGGTGAGTTCGACTGTCACAGAGAAGAGGAAGAGTCTCAACTTCCAGAGAGGCTGAGGAATCTCAGCATAACACACAGTGATGCTGAACAAGTGGAAAAACGGCCAAAGAAGCTGAAGAGTCATGATGATGATCAGACAGAGCACTCGAGTTATGGAAGATATCGGCACGGTGTGAGTATGCAGAGGTATTGCACGCATTGCATGCATAAGGTGCACAAAAGATATAAATACACAGTACAGAGAAGAGATGTGGTTGTTGTTGTTGTTGGAGTTTTTGTGGTTGTTGTTGTTGAAGGTGATTCATGTGTGAAGAAAGAGGAGAGTGTAGCAGCTGAATTGAATTGAAGAGGAACTGTGCAGTGAATGGACATGGTGCATAGAGAATAAAAAGTAGAAGAACAGACAGCGCAATTCATGTGTGCAGGAAGGCAGTGAGGCAGACAGAGCAACGAAATCCAGCAGAACAGTGATGATTCTGGTAATCCATTGTTGAACGTTATATCATTGTAATAAGTTTTAGTAGAAAAGATTTATATTTAAGGGTGGAAGGGAGGTGCTAGGGAGGATTTTTTTCCTCATAGGTTCAAGTGGGTGCTTGAACACAGGGAGTTGTAGCTTCCATCTAGTTGCAGCCAGAGAAACCAGGGTGGCAGGGTGGTGCAAGGGATAACTATTGTTCTTTGTTATACAAGTTGGTTGTCTGTATGATTGGAAGTTGGTGCTTCTATCCAGTTGGTGCTGGAAACACTCAAGGAGTTGGTGCTTCCTTCTAGTTGGTGTTAGAGAAACCAGGGAGTTGGTGCTTCCTTTTAGTTGGTGCTAGAGAAACTAGGGAGTTGGTGCTTCCTTCTAGTGGGTGCTAGAGAAAACAAAGAGTTGGTGCTCTCAGCAAGTAGCAGCTTGCAAAACTGAGGTTGTAGCCTCATTATGAGTTGGTTCTCATATGTATGATAATGTAAAGAATGTAACTATTACTTATCATATAAAGAAAAAGATGTTTTTACCCTGTATGGATTTCCTCGGGAAATATCTGTCTCTATGTTTCTCATATATGTGACTGATGTTCAATGTGCCATTGTTTGTTTCTCTACATTATTGTGATCATCATTCAGTGTTTGTGCAAAGAGTTTAAAAGAAGCATAATTGTTTAAGCACGATAACAACTGATTCACCCCCCCCCTCTCAGTTGTCCAACAATGTCGACTAGCATCGAGGAAGGAGACACATTCAATATATATTTTGTAGTGTCAACTACCTCCGCCCAAAATTCTTGTGCAAGCCCAACACCATTGAGCATGCTCCTTGCCTTGTCGATCAACGTTCTTTTCATTCTCTCGACAACCCATTTTGTTGTGGTGTATATGGTTTGGTAGTTTGGCGTGTTATTCCACACCGTTTTCATAACTTATCAAATTATTTCCCACATAATTCACCACTGTTGTTAGTTCTCAGCACCTTAATCTTCTTATTTTTCTGGTTTTCTACAAGAGATTTAAACTCTTTGAATTTCTCGAAAACCTCTGATTTCTTCCTTGGGAAATATATCCATGTATTCCTGGAAAAATAATATATGAAGGAGACATAATACAGGGATCCACCAAGTGAAGGCACTACAACAGGGCCAAAAACATCACTATGACCCAACTCTAGAATCCCATTTTCCCTTGTCGCTCTAGA
>ML843029.1:13382-24648 GCA_009831015.1 Picea engelmannii
GGGAGAGAGAGATGGGAGGTAGAGAGAGAGAGTGAGATGAAGGGGTGGATAGAGATGGAAGGGGAGGTAGAGAGAGGAAAAGAGAGAAAAGGGGGAACGTGGGGGGGGAGAGAGGGAGGAGGATTCAAAGTGTGTGGGAGAGAAGAGTAGATGTAGGGGAGAGAGAGAGAGAGAGAGAGGAATGGGAAATAAAAAATAGGCTATAGGAGAACATGCACACTATTAGGAATGCACACATCTTCCTATAGCGCGTGCACGCTCTTAGGAACATGTGTGTGTTCCTATAGCACATGCACGCTCTTAGGAACGTGTGCGTGTTCTTAAGAACACGTGCGCATTCTTTTGAATTCATTTTTCTTTGGGTGGGATTGACATCCTTCGATTTAGGTTCAGGATGACAAACCTAGTGGTTCAGTGTGCAAATTGATAAAAACCTCTATTTTTACCTCTTTATATCTATGTTTTTGACGTTATTTTCTATAGGCTACAAAATTTAGTTGTTGATGAAACTGCAGACATAGATAGAGACTATTTATATTCCAAATATATAGTGTTTTTTTAAATTAATATTGTTTACTATTTTTAATCTATTTTTGTCTTCGCATATATCAAAATCCTAGAGTACATACCTCTCTTATTTCTGAATGAGTTATATGCTGCACTAGAGGAGGATATCTACAATCTTTAAAAAAAAAAGAAATTATTTTACCGTCTTAGCTTGCACCAACAAAAGGCCTTGTAATTTCAAGGATATATTGACTTTGATAATTTTAAAAATTAATAAAATTAATATTATAAATTTCCAAAAAATACACCCCACTAGAACAACAGGTTCTCAACAATTTTACAATTTTTTTGGAATGAAATTCCATAGTTATATTTTGCTGGAAAAATAACATACCACTCTTAGAAAAAAATAAATTTCACATAGTTATTCACAATTTCCATGAATAAAAGATGTATATTCCAAAAACTAATTCAATTTCTTATGTTTAATCTTCCTACACCATATTCAAATTCATTGTAAAAGTACCTTGAATAATATCTCCGAGTTAACAGATTGTTGTTTTTCCATGTTTGCATCACCACTAATGTGTCATGAGAGACCATCGTTAGCTTCCACATACCCATTAATGATATTTTATTTCTCCCAAAGACAATATCAAGCATGACATTTGAATAAAAATTGGTTGATATAAACAATGGACCCCATTAATTTTAAAGGGTGGAAAATTGCCTATACCAACTACTTTTTTGCTTAAATGTGGTTATTACTAGTAATTAATATTTTAAGATTTATGTGTTAGATCTGAGATCAAACCTATTAGTTACAATTATAACTCAAGAGTATATCCAATAAAAAGCAATCTATATATATTAATAAATTGTGAGTTAACAACCACTAAAGGCTTCGCAATCATATAATTACAACAATTTAGAAAAATTACAGAACAATTACCACATATGTATTGACCATTCAACTCTTACTTGCGAGAACAAAGAACTAGGTATGGTTATTTAGAATGCCATTAGTTTTAGATCATGTTCCTGCCTGCAACCTGCCAAATACTAGATGTTTCTTACCATTAAGAAGCATCCACGTATGCTATATTTTCAATTATTTTTGAAGTAATGTATTTTTTAATTGTTGGAAGCGTATTTTACAATCTAGATGTACTTTGAGTTTGTACATATTACTTTAAAATTAAATATAAATTAAAAATATAAACTCATTTTATGAGATAGATGTGCTATGTTTGTGATCTTGTGGTGATATATACCACAAATTAAAAAGTATAAAGGAAAAAATGTAAACTCTCGTTTTTTTCTTAACATTCAAAAATTTGTATCTCCTCTTTATTTTTATTTTAATGTATTCCATATTATATATTCAAAACATTCAAAAAATTGTATTTTTTGGGTTGGCTAAATGTTTTATCTTTTGAGTTGTTTTGGTGTGTATTTTTTGGGTTGGCTAAATGTTTTATCTTTTGATTTGTTTTGGTAGGAATCAGATGATGTAAATATGAACAAAATAGCTAATTTTTATTGTTTAAATTGCATTTTTTAATGTATAAATAGATTTAATATGTTGAAAAACCCCAGGACACTCCAATTATATAAACTTAACCACTTAAATATGCAAATCCAATTATTTCTCACCAGATTTAAACAAAAACCAGAAAAAATCCAATCTAAAAATTAAAACACTTTATTTTAATGTATTCCATATTATATATTCAAAGTGAACATTATTGAGGAGTATCTCCAAATAAACGGAAAGTTCGAGGGATGTTCCCAGGATTTCAATCGATTGAAAGAATTGATACAACTAAACATAATTTCGAACTATTTTCAAGTACATAGAAAGTTCAGCGGATCTTCCCTGGCTTTCAATCGATCCTACCGAAAAACGTTCTAAGACTTGAAGCAATATTGAAAAAAACATATATACTTTGGCCCAGTGATGGCAATATCCGGGAACTAAGCAATATTGAACAAAACATATATACTTTGGCCCAGTGATGGCAATATCCGGGAACTACTCAAGATGGAAGCGAAATAGCAGTGAAGAAACTGTCCTTGAAATCAAGGAAAGAGAGATTTTTTATATAAGTTAAGTTATTTGCGAAAATTCAATATCTAAATCTTGTGAGGTTATAGGATGTTGCGTTGCTTTTTTATGATTACTTACCAAACAAAATCATTGATAAAATTTTATTCAGTGAGTCACTTTTATTTATAACATCATTGATAAAATTTTATTAGGTGAGTCACTTTTATTTATTTTATTGAGTGTGAGTCAATTTTATAAAATGTTTAATCATACTCGGGTCTAGGATATAGGGCTAGGATATAGGGTGTCGCAGTTACAAAGACTGTGCAGTACAATATTTTGTGGTTGAGCTCTTAATACTTATTGTGCAGTTCTTAGAATGTGCGATAGACTCAACCCTGTGATGATAACGCTAATAAAACAATTTCTTGTCATAAAATCAATATTGTGTTATTCTTAGCGCATAATTCCACATATATCTTTTCAAATATATTTTCAAAGTGTTTGAACACAAGAGGAGAGCTTGGGATCCAACGACTTCTTCAGAATTTCAGAAACAAAGCTTGTGCTCTGACACTTCATGTAGAAACTAACCGAATTAAACATTTAAGACAACAATAAACTTGAGTTACTCTATCTGAATAGGCTCGAGAAAGATTAAAGATCAACTCATTAATAACGCTCATGCTCATCGTGACAGACTGGAAAAACATGCTTGGTTGTGACATACAAAGTTGGCGTAAACATTAAACTCACGACTTATAGTTAATATCTCCAACACTCCCCCTTAATTACAAGTAGGTGGGAATCACAAAACACAAAATTTACATCAAAAAATTAAGTTGACATGAAATGCTAAATATATGTGACTACGCCGAATCCTAGACAACTACGCAGATTCTGAAATGCATCCCTTGCCAAAGCTTTTGTAAATATAGCTGCAATTTGTTCTTTAGAATTGCAAAATTCTAAGCAAAATTCTTTGTTATTCACCAATTCTCTGGTAAAGTGATACCTTGTATCAATATGCTTGGTTGTCTTGTGAAACACATGATTCTTGGATAGCGTGATGGCAGAGTTGTTATCCCAAAACACTGTAGTTGGTTCTTGTTGTTTTTGCAACAAATACTTTAATATTCTTCTCATCCAAACAGCTTGACAAGCTGCGCTTGTAGCTGCGACATACTCAGCTTCAGCTGAAGAAAGAGTCACAATGGGTTGCTTCCTTGATTCCCATGACACTATACCTGTTACAAAATGAAATGTGTACCCAAAGGTACTTTTTCTATCATCTATGTTTCCTCCACAACTAGTGTCAGAATATCCAACAAGTTTGAAATATTTTGAAGTAGAATACAGAATGCCAAAATCTTTTGTTCCATTCACATATCTTAGAATTCTTTTACCTGACTTCCAATGTGATTCTTTTGGAGTTTCCATGAACCTTGAAATCAAGCTCACTCCATACATAACATTATGCCTTGTTTCTTTCAAATACATAAGGCTTCTTACCAACCTTTTAAACATAGTGGGATCCACTTTAGCTCCTTCATCTTCCTTGCTTAAATTCAATCCCTATATGAGAGGTGTTGGCGCTCCTTTGGAATTCATCATGTTGAATATTTTCAAGATTTCATGTGCATATTTAGATTGTGAAATAAATATACCAGCTTTGGACTAGTGAACTTCAATGCCGAGAAAATATCTCATAAGCCCTAAATCAGTCATTTCAAATTCATCGTTCATGACTGAATTAAATTCTTCTATGCCAAAATCACCTGTAAAAATCAAATCCTCTACATATAAGAAAAAAATCAGCATATTACCTTGATGATTGGATTTGATGTATAGTGTTGGCTCACAATCACTTCTTTGAAATCCATTCTGAGTGAGGTAGGAGTTTATGCGACTGTACCAAGATATGGGAGCTTGATTTAATCTATACAGTGCCTTCTTCAATTTGTATACTTTGTTTTCTTGTCTTGGGATATCATAGCCTTGTGGTTGGTCCACATATACTTCTTCCTCTAAATGACCATTCAAAAATAATGACTTTACATCCATTTGATAAACATGTCATTTATTGTGCGTAGCAATGGCCAACATAGTTCTGACTGTGTCCATTCGCGCAACTTAAGAAAATGTTTCATTGAAATTTATACCAGGTTGTTGTGTAAAACCCCTTACAACCAACCTCACCTTGTGTTTCTACACATTTCCATCTACATCTTGCTTAGTTTTATAGATCCACTCGACACTTATCACATCCTTTCCTTCAAGTACATCTACCAATTTCCATGTCTGATTTTTCTCTATGCATTCAATTTCTTCATCCATGGCTTGTGCCCAAACATCATCTTTGACAACTTTTTCAAAAGTTAATGGATCATCTATTTGTAAAAATAGAGTAAAAATTGAGAATGAATTTGTTGTATCAACATTGTAGATGTCACACAGACTTCTTGTATTCCTTGGTAACAAACTTGCTAATGTTGGATATGGAGTTGTAGAACTACTGAGACTTCTTGCTAGAGTTTGTTTCACTCTCGGTATGGACTGTGCACCTGTAGATATTACTGGAGTAGTTTGAGTTGTGACTTGTGTCACAGTTCTAGGAGTGGAATGAACCATGATCTAACTTATAATTGGTGTTTGAACCACTTCATCCTCCATGTCATCATGTTCTATAGTATCAATAATTTTAACTTCTCTTTCTATGCTTCCATCCCATGCTTCATTTTCCACAAATTGAACATTGCGACTGATTATAACTTTTCTTGCAGTAGGATCATACAATTTGTATGCTTTTGTATCTTCAGAGTACCCCACAAATATACATTTATGTCCTTTATTATCTAACTTATTTCTCAACTCATTTGGAACATGTGTGTATGCGACACAACCAAAAATATTTAAGTGTGTAACATTATGCTCCATACCTGTCCAACCTTGTTGAGGAACTTTTTTTTTCACACTCTTTATCGGACATTTGTTCATGATGTACTCTATAGTTTCTACTTCCTCATCCCAATGCTCATTTGAAAAATGTTTGGGTGCTAATATACTATGTTCCATATCCATGATGGTTCGATTGTTTCTTTCCGCGACACCATTTTGTTGTGGTGTATACCGCACAGTGAATTGCTTGTGAATGCCATGAACTTTACAAAATTTCTGAAAATCCATTGAAACATATTCACCACCTCTATCAATTCTTAGAACCTTGATGTAATAACCACTTTGTTTCTCCAAAAGTGATTTCAACTGCTCAAAACAACCAAATGCATCATATTTATGTTTTAGAAAGTAAATCCATGTTTTTCTTGTGAAATCATCAATAAATGTAAGAAAAAAGGTAATTTATCCTATAGATGGTGTTTGCATTGGTCCACATATATCTAAATGTACAATTTCCAGTGGATCTTTTGCTCTATATGACTTTCCAACTGGAAATGATTCTATGTGTTGCTTTCCAAAGATGCAACCTTCACATATTCTTTCTGGTTTTTCAATTAATGGCAAAATTTTTATCATATCATTTGTATGTAGCAACTTCAGACCTCCAAAGTTTAAATTCCCAAATTTGAAATGCCATAGCCAGGAATCATCCTATACTTCAGATTGAAATGTTTCTTGCAACTTTGCGCTACTTTCTTCTTCTTTCTTTGAACCGCATGCACTACCTTTTTCTTCTTTAGAACAACACACACTTACTTCTTCACTTTCTTATTTAAATGTAGTGTCAAAGTGCACATTTTTTTCTTCATAAATAGGCTAATATCTTGTGATGTGTTTCTCTTCATGGATGGATTCAATGTCAATGGAAACATTCTATTGCTTGTCATCTTAATTCTTGTAATAAGCGGGTTACTTGGATATCTGTCCAAAATCACATAGTGGTTATCTTCCATGTAGATTCTATACCCTTTTTGTAATAGTCGTCCTGTGCTCATCAAATTATTTTTTAGGCTAGAAACATAATATACATCAGGCATAACTTTTTTCTCCCCATGTTTAGTTAAAATGTTAATACTTCCTTTACCCAATATAGTGACTTGGATATTTGTTCAAAGTGTAACTTTAGTTTAGACTGAATTATCCAAACTGGAAAACAATTCTAAGTTTCTTGTCATGTGATTATTGTAGCATGAGTCTAAATACCATATGTCACATGGACTTTCTTGAACAACATTGCATCAACTAGGGAAATTATAGGCATCGCTTCAGTGCGCACCATAAACATAGGACTGGTGGGGGTATTTTCCCTATTTGACTAATCTTGACTTTTCTTGTTCTGATTATACTATCTCTTCCTGCATTCATATGCATAATTACCATACGTTTTACACTAATGGCACTGAATCTTTGAGTTATCAAATCTCTAACCACTTGGTTGACTATTATTTTTATTTTGACCTATACCATCAGTGTTTGCAGGACTTCTATTGTGTTCTCCTCTAATATAACTCCTTCCCTTGCCTCTAGAGTTAGCTCTCCCCCATCCTCTTCCATGGCTTATAGATGACTATGCAGAAAATGAATTTTCTAATGACATATTTGACCTATTTAATCTTTGTTCATGATTAATGAGGGAGGCTTGTAGCTCATCTAGACTAAACTGATTGAGGTCTTTGTTCTCTTCCAAAGTCACAACAAGAAAATAAAATTTAGGAGGAAGACTCCTAAGTACCTTCTCAACAACCTTCCTATCTTTTATGGTTTCTCCATGAGACTTAATCTAATTTATTGGGCCAATAACATGGGTGTAAAAGGAATCTATTGAATCTGTGTCTTTCATTGACAAAATTTCAAAATCTCTTCTAAGAATTTGTAGTTTTGAAGTCTTGACTTTGTCCATACCTTGATAAGAATTTTGTAGTATGTCCCATGCTTCCTTGGCTTTCTTTGTTGATGTTATGCTTGGGAGTATGATCTCATGCATGCCTTAATGTATGTAAAACATTGTCTTTCCATCCTTCTTCCTTTGTTCTTTCAAGGCATCCTTCTCAACTTGTCTGAGGGAATTGTATGTTGCTTGATATGTTGGTTCCACATAGCCATTTTTTACTATCTCCCATACATGTTGACCCCAAAATAATTCCTTCATGTTTATGGACCATAACTCATAATTTTTACCTATAAAAGTGGGATGTTGCAGATTTTAAGTAGAACCCATGATTTAAAACTTCAACAGTCACCTTTCAACATCATTGTTGCTCTTTAAAAATGAGCTTGAAACCTACTCTGATAAAACCTTCTCTGGTATCAGATCTAGGATCTAGAGTGCACAAACTCAATATGCATGCCATAGTTACAAAGACTGTGCGGTACAATATTTCATCGTTGAGATTTCAATACTTACTACGCATTTCCCAGACTACGCGTTGTGATGATAACGCTAATAAAATAATTTCTTGTCATAAAATCAATACTACGCTATTCTTAGCACATAATTCCACATATATATTTTTAGTGTAGATTGAAGAACATATAAATCTTCTTAATCTTGTGGAGAGACAGAGAGAAAATATTTTCAAAGAATTTGGACACAAAAAGACTCATAAATACTCATCAACACACAAATACTTAATATTACCAACTTGGATGCTATGCATTGTTACAAAATACAAAATTATACAGAGCTTCAATTCTAACAACTTCTAAAGACTTTCATAAACAAAGCTTGTGCCCTTAGACTTCTCCAACTCCCTACACAGTTGTCGCTACTTCTTTTTATCAACTATCTAACTCTTTGTGTATCGACTCTTTACAAACTCGAAAAATATAAAGACTGATACTGAGACTTCATGTAGAAGATAACTAACTTAAACATTTAAGACAACAATAAATTCTACTGACTCTATCTGAATAATAGGGCTCGAGAAAGATTAAATATTAGTTCATTAATAATGCTCCTGCTTGCCATGACAAACTGGAAAAACACATATGCTTTCCATGACAGAAAAAGTTGGTGTAAATGTAAAACTCATGACTTATAATTAATATCTCCAAGATCATGTTGTTCATGATTGTTAAGTATCATGCATGTTCAATACATATCCAAATAAAAGTAGACACCTTGATTGGAAGGAGTGTTACAACATCATAGTCTGAGTAATTTGTGGGCTTCTCTACTTGCGCAAAGATTATTATCTATGGATTATTCATCGGGATATTAAAGTAAACAAAATTTTGTTGGACCAGAAGTTGACTCCTAAAATAGTAGATTTCAACTTGGCGAGACTTTTTGTTGAAGATAAAAATCATGTTAGTACAAAATTTGTTGGAACTCAGTAAGAGATACACAACTGTAAATCATTGTGTTATATTAATGCAATATTAGGGTTATACTTTTGGTGTCAACAATATTTCTAAGTTATTGGTCATGCACATGTGTTACTCCATATTGTTTGGATGATTTGATTATGGTAGGATTGACATTGAAGCAATTGTCCAACTTTCCTTCGATCCCAATTTCCTTTTTCCAATATCTTTTATATGGCCAAACATATTTATCCAGTGTTATTCTAATTTGCATTGGGTATATGGCATGACAATTGTTTTTTAAAGCTGAATTTAATAGCTTTGGGATTCTTTTTCTAGAACTCGTGAGTGGAAGAAAGACCATTGATTTTAATTTATCACCTGAAATGGAGGTCCTGTTAGAATGGGTAGGATATTGTTTCCAATTGACCACATTTACGGTATTCATCATGTTATTTGGTACATAATATAGTTCGATTAGCCAAGTTGAAGGAGGAAGGGGTCAATTCCAAAACACAAGACACAAGAGCTGGGACTTTAAAACTTAAAAATTATCATTGATTAATTGCTTCTAAAGAGATAGTTAAATACACAAAATTTATTAGTAATAGAAGATTGATAACTGAGGTTTTCTTCAACAAACTGAAACTATTCTAGAGTCTAACATTAACACTTTCCAAAAATAGTTGTGGGAGTAATTATATTATAACACTCCCCCCTTAATTACTATGTTTACAACACCTAAATTCTCTCTATGAAACTCAAACACATCTTTTTCCAATGACTTTGTAAATATGTCAGCCAAATTTGATCTACAATATTCCAAGTAGATTTCTCTATTGCTTACAAGATGTCTAATAAAATGATATCCAATATCAATACTCTTGTTTTTTTGATGGGAAATATGGTTATTTGAAAGAGCTATTGTTGAACTATTGTCACAATACACTGGAGTTGGTACTTCTTGTCCTTGTAGAAGATCACCCAATATTCTATGTAACCAAATTGCCTAACAAGTTGTTGTTGTGGTTGCTACATGCTTAGCTTCGATTGATGAAATCATCACAATGGGTTGCTTCTTAGATTCCCATGAAATCACACATGAACCAAGATTGAACACATTATCCTGAAGTACTCTTCCTCTCATCATGACTACCTACAAAATCATTGTCAGTATATCCAATCAAAAAATCATTATTGCTATTGGAATACAATATGCCATATCTTGTCATTCCAGATATATCTCAAAATCATTTTGCCAACTTGCCAATGCGAATCTTCTGGAGAGTCCATGAACTTGGAAATTAAAATAACGACATACATAATGTCTAGCCTGGTGGAAGTGAGATACATGAGACTGTCAACCAATCTCTTGAATAGAGTTGGATCTACACTATATCCCACATCCTCTCTTCTAAGATTTGTCCCTATTGAAATTTGAGTTAGCGTTGATTTACAATTCATCATCCTGAACCTCTTCAAGATATCCATGGCATAACTTGTCTGGAATGCAAAAAATCCTGATTTTGATTGAAGAACTTCAATACCAAGGAAACATCTCATTAACCCAAAATCATTCATTTCAAATTCATATTTCATAGTTTCATTAAACTTGTTCACTGTCCTGTGAAGATCATATCATCAACATATAAGCAAAAAATCAGTATATGACCTTGTTTATTCACCTTTGTATACAGTGTGGGCTCATTGTTTCTTCTGTTGAATCCTGTACTGATCAAATATGAATCAATCATGCTATAGAAAGCTCTAGGATATTTCTTAATCCCATAGAGATATTTATTCAATCTGTAAACTTTATCTTTGTGTCCTTTTATCACATATCTCGGTGGCTACTCCACATATCCTTCTTATTCCAAAATACCATTCAATAATGTTGACTTGACATCCATTTGATAAAATTTCCACTTATTTTGAGTTGTTATGGACAAGACAAATCTAAATTTATTTAACCTTGCAACTGGCGCCAAGGTCTCACCATAATCTACTCAAGGATGTTGTAAAAAAACCTTTTACTACCAATTTTTCCTTGTTCTTTTCAATTTCTCCTTTCTCATTAATTTTGGTTTTGTAAACCTATTTTACACCAATGGAATCTTTATCTTCTCTATGGAATCAATTTCTTTTTCCACAGCTTGGACCTATTTCTTCCTTAATCACTTCTTCAAAACATGTGGGCTGACAAGAAAACAATGCAAAATTCGAATGCACATCTAGATTTTCATATATTTCTCTTAAACTTCTAGTATTTCTAGACCTTATAGAGGAAATCATAGAATTAGATACACTACTTGACTAACAAGTAGGAGTAGACTGGGATATTGAGCTATATGAATCACCTTGAACAAAATTTCTTGGAGTTCTTGTTGGAGTATCTTTGGTTGGTGATTGAATTTGTGAACCTTGTTGTTCACCTTGTGCAATATG
>ML843029.1:35629-52417 GCA_009831015.1 Picea engelmannii
ACTCTCATACACTCTCTCTACTCCCTCTCTATGTATTCCTCTCTCTCCCTCTCAAACTCTAACACACTATAGCAACTTTGGTAGATCACAAGGCAAGAAATGGCCTTGACCTACACATGTCAAGACCTATACCTAGACATGGAAATGAATGGAAAGATATAGAACTATACCATATTCCATGACCTATACCATAGACCATTACCTATACCATGACCTATACCTATATGATTACTATGATTTAGACTATGACATAGACCTATAGTTATACCTAGACCATGACCTATACCACGACATAGACCTAGAGCTAGATCTAGACCGTGACCTAGACCTATAGAATGACCATGAAATAGACCATAACATAGAACTAGACCATAACCTATAGCTTGACCTATACCATGACGTATACCTAGACCATGACTTGGAGCTTGACCTAGGCCATTATCTAGAGCCTATTAGCTCCATCTAATCCAAGAAATAACCTATAAAAGAAACTTAACCCCCTCCACACCTGATCCCTAAGTTCACTATGCATATACTTCTTGTTGAAGGCCCCACAACCCTTGAACCCACATATTGGTGCTCTAACCATTGATTTATACTTCAAAACACTTTCATTCCTAAGCCCTTAGGTGCGAGTTGTCCCGAAAACCCTATATATATTTATTTATAAATTTGTTTAGTCTATAATAAATGTTATATCCATTTCATTAAGAGTGCACATGTGATTTTATGACTTGAAATGCCTGAGGTTGAGTGTTCTTGGTGCTCAACCCTACCCAGTAGGAATGTGCTTGCGTTCGTAGAGCACATACACTCTTTAGTGCACACGTATTATAGGAACACACACACATTCTAGGAATGCGTACGCCTTCTAGAAACGTGTGTGCATTCATGCTAGTAATTTTTATTTTCCAATCACACTCCTCAACCTCATCTATCTCAAAAAATTTAAGAAGCCCAAAATTTGCACACAAAAATAGAAAGAACATACATTTTTTTGTTCTTTTTGTCTTATTGTTTAATTCATCGATAATTTTGTGCTATTGGAAGACAGTTGTGGGAAGAAGTGGAAGAATTTTTTTTTCCAATTAGAATTGGAATTGGTAGTTGTGTCTTCTTGAGTAATACCAAGACAAATTTGTCCAAATGGAATTGGAGTTGTTAATTCTGTATTCTTGTGTAAAAGAAAGACAATTTTGTCCAATTGAAATTATTAGTTGTGTCTTCTTTTGTAATACCAAGACAAATTTGTTCGATTGGAATTGTTAGTTGTGTCTTCTTGTGTAATACCAAGACAAATTTGTGTAATTGGAATTGGAATTGTTAGTTGTGTCTTCTTGTGTAATACCAATACAAATTTGATGTGGTGTGATTGGAAGACAATAATTCTCTTTAAACATGGGGAACCTACGGAATCGAGGTAGAAATTCCTCGAGGAAAGAAATATTCATTGAAAAGGTAAATGAAGAAATATAAAAGGAAAGGTTAAGTATGTCAAAACATAGGATTTCTGAAGAGGGAAATCTAATTTCTAGTGGATAGATGTCGTTGTTGTTTCTCCTCCATCACCATAAGAAAATAACATGATTTCAATAGAAAACAATCCATTTCAAACTTATATTATACCTCCAATCAATATCTCATAAATACAAGTTGTTGTGGATGACCAGATGATGGAGGATTTGTTTGGAGCTAATTATACAATGGATGAAATTAGAGAGGAAAATGGTGCAAAATTTTTTGGTGAAGAAGTTCACGTGGTGCAACCTCTTGTTGGATAGTAAAATGTTCCAGAAACTAGTAATGGTCATGTCCACTCTCCTCCCAAAATTGATCTTCTAGTAATTGAAGGGGTAAGAATTGTAACGTTATTAACTCCATGATAGGGAGGTTAAGAGTGTCGGAATACGAGTTCATCATCCTTACCTATATTTAGCAGGGTATGGAAAATAACTCCTAAACACATTCATGTGGATGAAAGTGGTCTAAGATATCTTGAAGTTAAGTTACCTAACCAAACTATTCATTATAATTCTTATAAAATCATTAAAGAATATTTTGAACCAAAATTTGATGCCGCTAAATGTCAATTATTTTTGGCTTTGTTAAAATATAGAAGTTAGATTGTTGTTAGTATAATTTTAGGCATTGAAATAGTCAAAAGTTTAGAAACAAGTCATTGTATTGTTAGAAACCTTGTGGATTCTTTTCAAAAAATTGGTAAGAAATATCGTCCTAAAGACCGTAATGTATCATGGCGTATCTTGTCACAATCAATTGTTATCAAGATCACAAGAAAACATCAATTGTTCCAACAAACCTCTCATATCATGAAATTCAATATCAAAACCCTTATAAAGTATTCTAATAGACGATATATCCTCGACACAGGTGGCCCAACAAATTTTTGGGCCTTCACTAGTAGGATACCTTGTTCTGACATGAAGTGAATTGGAGCAGTTAAGGGACTATTACAATATTTCTAGCATGATAACACTAGGCCTTATTCAAACCAAAGAGATATACTAAAATTCAGAAGTGGATCTAGGGACCGTGAACACCATATTAAACATTTTCTTGGCATTACACACACAAAATTGTATGAGAGTTTCAGAACAGTACATAGAGCACTTAACTTGGGCAAAAGGTCTTTCCATAAATACAAGCCTTGGTATGTTCGAATAAACACAATTTGTAACACATGTTGTAACACATTTTGTTGTACATATCACATTGAGTATGGTTATTACTATGACACACACACACACACACACACATTTCATGTATTTCATAACACCCTTGTGCAAGAATGCTTAGTTATATTGTCGTCGTCATCATATAAAGACTTTATTCACAACATCTTGTCTACAGGGCCAAAGGGTTATACATTTTATTAAAAAAATTTCTTATATGACACATACCCCACGTGTGATGCAATGGAATTATTGAGCAAGTGCATCGATGTGAGCGATGAGTATGAATTGGGAAGGAAGAAGGTTTCCTTGCAAAGCTTTAAATATGTCACATATGATATTGACGGAGGGCAGGAAAGAAAAAATATATATTTGGTGAATTCCCAAGTATGATTATGTTACTTCATCAAGGACTTCATCAGAAAGACACGACAATATGTTCAACATGTCCATGTGTCTCGATGGCAGGATGAGCATTTTAGAATATGCAGAGATATATTTCTCGTTGCTACTATCTTATCAGTGATTGATTTTGATGAGAATTACACCCTTCAACCACAAAATGATATTCAAAGCCAATATTTTCACTCAAATAAGGTCATCATAATGGTACATATCACATACATGCATGGGATGAATAGTAACAAAGAAAAAAGGTTTATATTGAAGGAGTATCACTTCTACATAAGTGATGATCAATTCCATGACTTAGAATATGTACAATGTTTCTTTTAGTTGTTTTACAATCATATTAAGGATAAGAACATACATATGGATCAACTTTGGATTTAGTTAGAGGGTTGCACAGACTAGTAAAAAAATGCTTGTGTATTTCAATGGTTTTGTATGTCGCAAAAAAAACTCAAGGTACCACATATTTGGAACTATTTCAAGTCTAGGTGTTGGACCTTGACTAAGTTTTGAGGAAACCTTGGTCAGAGTTGACCTACTTTTGGACTTCGACACTTTGGTTGAAGAAGGAATGCCCTGGTGGAGCAGAGATCACGGATCTCACCGATTTTGCGGGCTATGTGGACCCAGTAAGGGGTCCTCTAGGGTTTTTGTAATAGGGTTTATGGGATGTCAGACCATGGGTTATCCCATGTTTAGGCCTTTTTGTAAGGGGTTGTAAAAGTATAAATAAGTAAGAATGCATGGAAGATGAACACACACAAAATGGTTTTGAGATAAGTGCAAATTGTTTGAGTTGCTTTGTGCAAAGGCATGTATATGTGTTAAAGTTTTGTGTTCGATAGAGAAGTTGGCTATGTGCCTTGACCTAGTTTTGAAGGAGGCTCTGGTGCTTAGTGCGCATATCTCCTTTCTGGTGCAAAAGTTGAATCTATGGCTTAGTGCACAGAAGTCACTGAATGTAAGATATTGATGAATAATAAATAAGGTGAAGTGGTTGGTGGATGTATCCCTACACTAGGGTGAATCACATATATCTTGTGTCTTTGGTTTGATTTGTGTTGCATTGTTTATGTTATGAATCTGCTCAGTGCTTTGACTATTATGTATGATAGATAGATCTGTTGTTGCTTAGTGCTATACTTGTGTTAAGGATGAATGGATGCTAGATCTAACTTATAATGATAAGTGCTAAGTGTTCATGTTATTCACAATTACTGCGCCGATCTATCTTTGACTGAATCCTGCGATGTTAATTAAGATAAGGAATTAATGCATGTTAATTCTAAGTATTAATAGACTATTGTGCGAAGTATTTATTATCACAGATCTATGTCCCAGCTTGGTTACAGATACCTGCATCCTGTAACCCCCCCTGCTTTTACCTCGGGTGAGACCTCGCCTACTTCGTAGGTGTTTCCAAAAGGGTCGATAGTCGGGGTTTTGTTCGTGCATTGTTAAGTGTTGAACCCTAGGTCTACCCCTATGCCAACAATTGGTTTTGTTGTCGAGACCTGAAACTATGATTGTTGGGAACTGAAGTAAATAAAATACAATCTCTGTGTGTAGATCTGCTGTTGAAGTGTGTAGTACTCTACTTACTTGCGGAAGCTTTGTGATTTGGTAAGAGAAAGATAAGAGAATTTTTTTGTTTTGAAAGCATGAACTTAAGTATGTTTAATATATTATATCCTAGTCTGAAGGCTAGGGTGTAGTTGAAACAAAGAGATGATTTGAGTAAATTTAATGGAAATGAAGAAAGATATATTATTCCTATGCATAGAAAGAATTTTTGGACTAATAAGTGGATGCAGGAACCTAGAATTTTTTTTTCCGATTGCAAGTCCAACACTATGATCCTAGTGCACAGTACAAAAAAGGTTGGGGAACATTTAAAAGAAAAAGAGGATTAACCTTGTGCTATAATTGTAGAAGACCAGGAAATCTTCCTAAGGAATGCCCTAACGTATGTCCTATTTGTCTTTGTTGTAAGATTGTTGGTCATGAGGTTGAGGATTGTCCAAGAATGATTGCTAAAGTCGAAAGGATGAATATAAGACAAGAAAACGATGAAGAAAGTCAAAAGAATAAGATCATGTTAGAAATTCATAAAGAAAAAGGGTCAGAGGAAGTTCAGACTACATTAGTACAGTTGAAAGAAATGATGAATGTTCACAAAGATGTCAGTTTACCAAAGATCCTGAAAGTAAAACAACGCATAAGTGCAAGAATAGAAGACCTCGACACAGATTGTTTATTGGATGAAGAAACACAAGTAAATATTATGACAAAAGACACTTGGGAAATTTTGGGAAAGCCTATTGTGGTACCTTCATTGGGAAGAATAGGCTTGTTTAAAGGAAAAATGATAACCCTATGTGGAAGAGCTACTAATGTACCTATTATTGTTCATGGAACATCAACTGAAGATGAATTTGAAGTCATTAAGTTTGTTGGGGACAACGCCCCTTTCCCACTTTTGTTAGGTAAGAATTGGATTGAGAAAGATAAAATCATAAGGAAAGTAGAGGAAGAGGCCACATAAAAGAAAAAGAAATAACTAAGGGATTTCATAGCTAGAAAAATAGATCGACTAATAGAAGAACGAGAGGATAAGTCGAAGCAATAGAACAAAGTAACAATGCAGGAGGGATAGAAAGCAAGAGAATTAGCTATCAAGTTTGAAAGAATGCAAGAAGTATTGAAGAACCTATCTATGCAAGAAAGAAGTATGTCCCCTCAAAAAGTATTAAGAGAAGGGATAGTAACTTCAGAATCCTTGAGGGCACCTCAAAAGTGTGAAGCCAGTACGTTAGGGAAGATAAGAATAAGAATAGAAAGAGGATTCTAGAAACAGTTATAGAGACTAAGATCATAGGAAAGAAGGCAAGGAAGCTCAATAAGAAGAAATCTAATTTGGAAAATATACAAGAAGCTACATAGAACATATGGAATACTTCGTAGAATGAAACCTCGTAGGAGGCATATTCACAGGATTTGATCCTCGCTAGAACAACATGACCATGTAGAATGAGACTTCTCCCCGGAGAAGTTATATGATTGTTGGAGGCACCCCGATTGTTAGGATGATGCTCTAGAATGGCTAGAAAACACATTTATATGTTGATGGACTGATTTTGGACATTGAGATCACACCATAATGGAAAAATTCACATTGATGGAAGCATTCCTAGTCGTTGGAAGAATCCAATATGGTGCCCTGCTTATTTAACTCATCGGTCACTACACCAGGACCACTTTTTTCCACCCATGATTAACTAAGACGAGAATATAACTGTCTGTGAGTTGAGCTATGCAATTTGTTATTATCTAAATGAAGACCTCATCATCAGTTTTTCTACCCTTCATGTTCGTTCGTCTACCCCGACCTGTCTATTTAAAAGTGAGAATGTTGGGCAAACCCAGTGAGCTAGAGAAGTCTATCGAGGAAGTGATTAATAAGATAATGGTTGATAAATTGACATCTGAATGTGTCCAGGTGTCGTCGACTAGGGGATTGCAGGCTTCCCCTTAGATTGGACGACGTTCTGGCCATGTTAATCCCGTGACCGAAAAATGAAGTAAGCACCGCGGTGATCTGGCTAATGCAAAGAAGATCTCATCAATCCTACCAGAGTACATTCCACCTTTGGTTGGCACCGTTAACTGTGACAACATTCCATGAAACTATGAGTACACCCTATTCACCGCATACATTCCGAAAGGAATAAGTGTAGTCTGAAGTTAGTTATGACATATCTCGGTATTAAAGAACATCAACTTCAATATTGGAGACATTAAAAAATATGCTATGCTATCTCCCCACTGCTACTTGAAGAAGTCAACTGGAAAGAAGCCTCACCTTGTTTCCTATCCATGGATTAAAGTATTGGCGTAGTCCACTATACTAAATGTGATGAAGATTCCCCATTTTGGCCACCACCAGGAGGTTAATTCTTGCGTTAAAATCCTCCTGTCGTGCTATCACTGCTGAGGGTTAGGTCCCATCACACTTAAGCTTGTAATATGGTGGATCAACGTCGGATCCACAGTAATCCTTCGGTCGATCCATAGGTATCTTTCATGATAGCACGACACCAAGAGGTTAACTCTTGCGTTAAACTCCTCCTATCGTGTTATCATGGCAGATACCTATGGCTTGACCAAAGGATTACTATGGATCTGATGTTGATCCACCAAATTAAAGGCTTAAGCATGAAGGGACCTGATCCTCATCATTTTTATCTAGGGAAGGCCTGAGACCACTCCCTAGCACGACGCATCAAGGAAGCTTATGGAGAAGTAGAGAAAGGAAAGAGAGGTTACAAGGTAGCCTCTATATAGGATGGCATAGTTTTCCTTGTGTGCCAACTCATAGATGGAAAGCTCATAAGAAAGAACCACCCCACACAGGTCACCAGGTTCGTGGTGGACCTTGCAGGAAAATGTGTGGGGGGCATGCAGATGAACTGGTCGAACTACCTTGTCAATGAGCTAAAGAAGGATTGTCGCGAAGCCTAGGATTTGGGATATGAATTCCATTACAAATGGCTGATCATTTTGATCATATTTGTCAGTTGGAATATGCTCGAAGGAGCCATATTTCCAGAGATCGAACCCTAGGAGCCGTTGGTAGCTCAGTTGTTTACCTTGACATGATGAAGCAGTGGCAGTCCAACATTGTGTTTCATGCATACTTTCAAAAGTTGAAGGTCGCCATCAAATCGTTTCAGCGCATGACACTGTGCACCCTGCACCAGTACCTACCTATAGAAAATTTTCGTGCAAATTTACATGTCATCTACATCACCACGTGTAGAGATGAAAAATAGGAAGAGTTACAGTTGTACTACCAGCTAACAGATGAAGACATGGATCACATCACAAAGGAATGGTAGAAGGAGTTCCTTGTACCTGTCCCTGATGCATAACTCTTTGACACTGAAACCATAGGAAGCCCCATAGTGAGAAGAGTTGAGCATGTCAGATAGTCCAGTGGGATGAAGAATAATAAGAAGCAACAATAATTCCAGGATATAGAAACCGATGAAGAGGATAACGCTTCAGAAGATAACGATTCTATCTCACTAGGAGGAGGAGGAGAAGACCAAGAAGAATAACAAGGAGGGGGTGATAAAGAAGAAGAGAAAGGAGAAGGTGAATCTACACCTCCTGAATACCCCCCTACTAGAACAGTAGCACTGTAGAAGAGGAAGGTTTCTCCAAATAAACCTTCAACAAGGAAGAAGACACGCACTAATAAGCCCTAGTTAGAGGCCACGCTCACGGAGGACGACATCAGTCTGGTCCGTGGAGCTATGGAGGACATTTGCGAGGAAATCTTGCAGAGATATGGAGGAAAGTAGGAGGGGATGTATGGAAGGATTGAGAAGGAACTGAAAGAAGTACAAAAAATTGTTCGTTTGGTCCGCGCAATACCTACTACGCCTTCCTTGTCATAGATTACATAATTGGGGGATGAACCAGCCCAACTAAGAAGACTCGTGGATGCGATAGAGGCTCGACTTAAGAAAATACATGAAGAGAAGTAGAAGGCTACATAAGCCTTGAAACAAGAGAAATATGAAACCTTAGAACAATTAAGAGTCGCCCGGTACAATGTATCTGCATATGAAAGTGAGAGAGAAGAGTTTCAGGAGATGATCCAGGAGGAAAAAGTCCAACTACAGAGAGAAAAGGAGCAGTTGCTTGCAGAGCGAGCCACAGTGGAAGAAGCATTGAGTAAATCATATCACTCTGTGCCAGGCTCGACACAGGAGGACCATGAGTCAGTCGAGGCTAAAGTAGTGAAGTTTGCTGATACCCTCTAGCAACTTCAAACAAGGATAATATAAATGGAGTCCCAAGTAGTACCGAGCACTCCGCAGGAGGTGTGTGACCAGAGGGAGGAAACTGCTAAGAATACAATTGTAAGAATCAGAGCCCTCGAATCAGATTGTAAACAACTGAGTGATAGAAGCACACATAAATATGAACACCTTGCATAGGATCTAGAGCTAAGGAAGATGGAAGTGCAGTTACATGAGGCGCAACAACAAGAATTTTCAGTGCAGGCACAGATGAAGCTGCTCACTGCATTTGAAAGAATGAAGAGATCCTAGGAGAAATGCAGAGTGCAGCAGTAGATCATTGCCCTCCAACAAAAGGTAATGGAAGTCACGTAGAAGCTGCAACCTGTGCAGGATGAATCTTGCAAGGTGTTCGAAGAGATTGATGGACAGGGATCGCAATTGGATAAAGTTTTCGCAATAGTCGAACAATGCCTAGAAGGGCCTGTTACAGAGAAGATGATCCAAGAGCTCATTGAGCAGGAGAGTCAGGCTAAGAATAAAGTCAAGGCATATCACGTTAAGCTTGAGGCCTTTGAGGTAGCATTATCCAATCCTGAGTGAATCGGGTTGAGTCATAGGTGAGTGTTGGGGGCCTATTGTCCCTCGACCAAGTTTTGAGGAAACCTTGGACAGAGTTGACCTAATTTTGGACTTTGACACTTTGGTCGAAGAAGGAGTGCCCTGGAAGAGCAGAGATCATGGATCTCATCGATTTTGTGGGCTATGTGGACCCAATAAGGGGTCCTCTAGGTTTTTTTTAATAAGGTTTATGGGATGTCGGCCCATGGGTTCTCCCATATTTAGGTCTTTTTGTAAGGGGTTGTAAAAGTATAAATAAGTAAGAATGTATGGAAGATGAATACAGATAGAATTTTTTTGAGCTAAGTGCAAGTTGTTTGATTTGCTTTATGCAAAGGCATGTATATGTGTTAAAGCTCTATGCTCGATAGAGAAGTTGGCTCTATGCCTTGACCTAGTTTTGGAAGGAGGGTCTGGTGCTTAGTGTGCATATCTAATGTCTGGTGCGAAGCTTGACTCTATGGATTAGTGCACATGAGTCACTAAATGTAAGAGATTGACAAATAATAAATAAGGTGAAGCGATTGGTGGACGTAGCCCCACACTGGGGTGAACCACATATATCTTGTGTCTTTGGTTTTCTTTGTGTTGCGTTGTTTATGTTATGAATATTCTCAGTGCTTTGATTATTATGTATGATAGATAAAGATGTTTTTTCTTAGTTCTTTACTTGTGTTAAGGATGAATGGTTTCTAGATCTAAATTATAATGCTAAGTGATAAGTGTTAAGGATATTCACTATTACTGCGTCGATCTATCTTTGACTGAATCCTGTGGTGTTAATTAAGCTAATGAATTAATGCATTTTCATTCTAAGTATTAATAGACTATTGTGCAAAGTGTTTATTATCATAGATCTGTGTCCCAACTTGGTTACAGACACCTGCGTCCTGTAACCCCCCTACTTCTACCTCGGGTGATACCTCGCCTACTTCGCAGGTGTTTCTGAAAGGGTTGGTAGTCAGGTTTTTTTGGTGCATTGTTAAGCGTTGAACCCTAGGTCTTACCCTATGCCAATACTGGGCCTGGGAAAGGGGAGCATGATGGATAAAGAACATGCATCAAAATATCATTATGCAGGAAATAAATGAAGTTCACGATTATTTCCCTCATTTGAGATGCAAAATCAATTGTTGAATGGTGTTCTTCAATAATGAGAGAGGGAAAAAGAACCTGTCAAGACAAATCACCTAGGAAAGGACAGATATTTTTTGGAGGTGGTCGATGTATATTGATCACAGTGGTATGAATGGAAAATAATCTAGGGAACTCATGGATTCCATTCAATTCAAACATTAAACAATGCTATCATTCAAATATGGACGAAAAACTTTGTTGCTTTTGTGGTCCATGTAGTAGTAATGAATGGGATGTTTGTGAATCCACATATTGGGTTGATATATGGGATCGTGTATCACTTCCCATTGGCCAATGTATAAATATTGAATTATCCTAGTTGGAGGAGGACCAATCAAATATTTCAGTAGATTATGATCATGTCTCATATCTTGTGCTACTAGGTTTGGTGAAACCTTCTATTAAATTTTGAATAGCTAGCATCAATGTTTTATGCTTTGGTCATTTAGTGGATTCACATGTTGGAAATATATTTTTTGGAGGGCACATATGTGTAGTGGTTTCCTCAAGTGGTAAATAATGGGGCACTAACTATTGGATGACACATTCCTTAGAGGGAAAGCAGACCCTCATGCGATTAGTAACAGACTTTGAAGGCATTGAATTTCCAATTGGGTCTATGGTTATTAAAGGAGAATATTTGAAACATGATGAAATAACATGAAATAAAGGTGGTTATGTAGTTCAATATTATATACCAGGTGAATTTGTATACCACTTTACAAACTTGGTTGTTGGTACAAACCTTCAACTACAAACAATGGTAAGTAATAACTCATCAAAGGTATGATACTTCTTGCCTTACTCTGAGCACGAGAAGTTAATGGAGACCATCAGTATTAGAAGTGATCTAGATGGTCTACTTGAAATACCATAGGTATGTAAAAGGAATAATTGAAAAAATATTTCAGATTTATGAATGATTGAAATCTTGAGTTCATTTTATGGTTGTTATGGAATTCTTGTATTTTGTGGTTCTTTTTTCTTGTTAGGGAACTATGTCTATCCTTCTCCTGTCTTTAATTTCCTTTCTTTCCTAGACTTTCCTTGAATTTACCTACCTTTTCTTGGCTTGGCTTGGATTTCCTTTCCTTACCCTTCCTTTCCTTTCCTTTCCTTACCTTTCCTTTCCTTTCCATGTCTTACCTTTTCTTGGCTTTCCTTACCTTGTCTTAACTTACCTAGAATTTCCTTACCTTTCCTAGCCTAGCTTCACTTTCCTAGCCTAGCTTCTCTTTCCTTGACTTTCCCTACCTTGTCTTGGATTGGATCAACTTTCCTAGCCTTTCCTTGCCTAGAATTTCCTTACCTTGCCTAGGCTTGCTTGGATTTCCTTGGATTTCCTTGCCTTGCCTAGCCTTTTCTTGCCTTGCCTTGACTTTTCTTATATTTCCTTTCCTTTCCTTTCTTGACTTACCTTTCCTTTCCCTACCTTGTCTTCTCTTTCCTATCCTTTCCCTATCTATCCTTTCCTTACCTTACCTAGCATTTATTGTATTGGCTTGGCTTTGCTTTCCTTACCTTGACATTCCTTGCCTTGTATTTCCTTTCCTTTCCTTACCTTTCCTATCCTTTAATGGATTTCCTTGTCCTTTCCTAACTTTTCTTAGCTTGGATTGGATTTCCTAACCTTTCCTTAGCTTGCTTGGCCTTGTAGCATATCCTTTCCTTACCTTTCCTAGACTTTATCAACTTTCCTTTCCTTTCCCTACCTTATCTTATCTTGGCTTGGCTTACCTAGCCTTCCCTTTCCTAGACTTTCCTTACCATGCCTTTCCTACCCTTGTCTTACCTTTCCTATTCTTGCATGACTTTCCTTTCCTTGTCTAGCCTTGTCTTTCCTCACCTTTCCTTACCTTTCCTTGCATTTCCTTGCCTTGTCTTGCATATCCTTTCCTTACCTTGCCTAACATTACCTGGCTTGCCTTTCTTTTCCCTACCTTGTCTTAAATTAGCTTGGATTTCCTATCCTTTTCTTGCCTATCCTTTCCTTACCTTTCCTATCCTTTCTTGGCTTGGCTTGGCTTGCCTTACCTTACCTTATATTTCCTTGCCTCACCTTTTCTTGCCTAGACTTTCCACACCTTTCCTAGCCTTTCTTGTCTTTCCTTTCCTTTCCCTACCTTGTCTTGGATTGGCTTCGCTTGCCTAACCTTTCCTTTCCTAGCATTTACGTATCTTTCCTATCCTTTACTTACCTTGCATATACTAGCCTTGTTGTTTTTTCAAGGAAAAAGAAAATTCACAGGATTGCTTTAGTGCACACAAATTCTATTTCACTGATTTATATTTTTTGAGGCTAGAAAAAAATCTATATGACTCAATAAATCACCCCTAGGTAAAAGTATTAATGGATTGAAGCTCAAAGAGACTATGGGCTCACTTATGAGTATGGATACTACATAACACAACCAAGATTTAACTCTAGTTGTAAAATATCTTAGTACGATTTATGTACAATGTATATTGGAGACGTACTAATAAAAGATAACATGTTTGGGCCCGACACAGATAACCCAAGCTGATTGTACATAAGAAGGTTGATTGTGTTATGGATATTTCCCCTTCTCCGTGTTGTTCCTTTCTATGATGGAGGCTCATTCCATCATACTCCAAATAACTCTATTTGAGATGCTACTCAGCTAGTCTCGACCTTTCTTCTCTCCAACCTCACATGACTTTTCGTCTACTTCAAGCTTGAGGAATATATACAATTCAAATCGTTCTATGGTCCTGGTCATTCATTGCTTGAAAGACAAATATCTCTTGGTTTGGATCCATTTACACTTAAGGGTCAGAGAGGTAATTATTTTTCTTTTGTAGACCTGGTCCTCCTTTGTTGATCCTCCTCATCGATTTATTTTTGAGATTTATTTGAGGGATCAATGGAGGTTTGTTAACGAGCCATATACAAGGTTGTTGAATGAATTCCTCTAGGATTACAACTATCTCTGAAGTCCACCTTATTTGGAAAAGATACCAAGGCTATCTTCCAATTTTCTTTCCTTGCATTTTCATTGACTTTCCTTTCCTTTCCTTACCTTTCCCTGCAATAAGGGTTGCTATGCATGCCACAAATCAGCCTTAGATTGCTTACTTTTACAGAAAAAAACTACCTTGGAAGCATATAGGTTCCATGCTTAAGAATTTATCATGAATGTGAAGTTATATTTTTTTTTTGTTTGTTAGAAATATGCCCATAACCTGCGGGTCTAGAATTTTTAACCATTGGCTAAGAAACCACAACCTAGGGGCATCTAAGTTGTCAAAATCACCCGAGGATCAAACCTTGCCTAGGCCGCACCAACCCTTAACATGGCTATATTTTTTGGTGTCTTCTCCCAACTAAACTCACTGTAAGGGTATTTAACTCATTTTTCCTAGTAAATGAAATCCACACCTGAACCGATTGAGATAGAGGGAATTGACGAATGTGAAATTATGTTAATCCCACATAAGATTGGGTTTATTATATGGTAGTATAACATAATAATAGAAGAAATAAGAGGGTTGAAACCTCACATTAATCCATCCATAATGAATCATGGTTCATTATAATGGAAATAACAAAATGCTAGAAGGGTTTCTTAATACAAAATCAAGCCAATTCAAATTCCAAGTGTCCACATGGAATGTTTCCTCCAAGAATGTGCATGCATGAAACCACTCCACATGTGTGAATTCCAAGGTATCCAACTCCATGGATGAATGTGCAATATGCCAAGTGGATGGAGCATCCACAAAAAATTATGTGATCAAATTCCCAAAATAGAGAGTAGATCATATCTCCACAAGTGTGCCTTGCCTTGCCTTGCCTATCATTGCCTTGTCTTTCATTTTCTTGCCTTTTCCTAGTTGCTCCTTGTCTTTCTTGTCTTGCCATGTCTTGGCTCGCCAGACATTCCCTTCTCTTGCTTTACTTGTATTGATTGGATTTCCTTTCTTTTCCTTGCCTTGTCTTTCCTAGCCTTGCCATGCCATGCCATATCTTGTCTTGCCATGTCTAGCCTTGCCTTTCCTTGCTTGCTTAGCATTTCCTTGCCTTTTCTTTCCTTTCCTTGCCTTACCTTGCATTTCCTTGCCTTGTCTTGTTGTGCCTTTTCTTTCGATTCCTTGCATTTTATTTCCTAGCATTGTCTTGTTTTTCCTTGTCTTTCCATGCCCTCCCTTGTCTTTCCTATCCTATCCTTGCCATGTCTATCCTTACAAGGTATTAAATTTTCAAAAAATGTAATAATCACCAAGAAAAACCCTAGTTATAGAGATCCTCCAACAAATGATTTTACAAGAAATAGAATGAAAATAGAGGGGGCCCACTATATGAAACCTAGTTCCCCAAATCTAATGCAGCCGACAGTTTTTCCATTCGAGGTCCAGTTAGATTTTGATTGTGAGTTGGAACTTTCTTCCTCAAGAGATTCAGGGACATGTTGGTAGTTTGGTCTGAGGCCATAAAATCTAAGCCAACTAGCATAAGAAAAAAAATTAAGCTCTTGCAAAATTTTTTGGCCAAGGCCAAAGTGACCACACTACCCACAATCTCCCAACATAGTGTTCTTGAAAATCGACCTCTTATTCAGAAATTGCATTGGGCCTCACTAAGAAAAACCCTAGTTCCAGAGATCCTCTAACAAACGTTTTTTCAGGAAATGAAATGAAAATGGAGAGGCCCCACTAGCTAAAACCCAATGTCCCATATCTAATGAAACTTATGGTTCATCCATCCGAGGCCCGGTTAGAGTTTTATCGCGAGTTGCAACTCACCTCCTCAATCCATTCAAGGACATGTTGGAAATTTGGTCTTAGGGCATAAAAAATAAAACGAGCAACACAAATTTCCATTAGATCTCATACATCTATTTTTCTAAGGTCCATGTGACCATGCTACCCAAAATCACCCGACACAACGTTCTTCAAAATCGACCTCTTGTTCAGAAATTGAACTATTCTTTGTTGAGCAAAACCCTAGTTCTGGAGATCCTCCAACAAATTCTTTTTTAGGGAACATAATGAAAATGGAGGGGGCACACTAACTAAAACCCAGTGCCTCAGATCCAATGCAACCAATACTTTGTCCAACCAAGGCCTAATCATATTTTTATAATGAGTTGCAACTCGCTTGCTCAAGCCATTCAGGGACATGTTGGAAGTTTTGTCCGAGGGCATAAAATCCAAATAGAGAAACATAACGGGGTTTCATAATTTCACACATGTATTTTCGGCCAACACCCACATTATCACACTACCCACAATCACCCAACACAACATTATTGAAAATCAACCTCCTGTTTAGAAATTACACTATGCCTCACTGAGCAAAACCCTAGTTCTGAAGATCCTCCAAAAAACACTTTTTCGAGAAACATAATGACAACATAGGGGCCCCACTAGCTAAAACTCTGTTCCTTTGATCCAATGCAACTGATGATTCATCCATCCGAGGCCCGATTAGAGTTTTATTTTTAGTTACAACTCGCATCCTCAAGCCATTCATGGACATGTTGGCAATTTCATCTGGGGGCATAAAATACGAACATATCATCATAATGGAGTTCTGTAATCTCCCACAATTATGCTTGGCGAAGTTCCACTTGACCATGCTACCAACAATTTCCCCACACATTGTTCTTGAAAATTTACCTCTTGTTAAAAAATTGCATTGTGCCTTACTGAGAAAAACCCTAGTTCTGGATATCCTCCAACAAACACTTTTCCAGGAAACATAATGATAATGGAGGGGCCCCTAATGAAGCAACATCTAGCAGTAAATATTAATATTGACCTCATGGGTCGCAAACATTTACCAAGGGAGTTGGTTCCCTAATTTATTTTATTATATTTGTAATAATTATGAAATGTCTCTAAAAGGAATTTTCATTCAGTTTGCTTTATTAGATATCGATTTGTTTGTCATAGGTGTTAATTATGTTGCTAAATATTAGGAATAGATCTCTAGTTTAGGAATTCATTAAGATAACTCGAGATTCATTTGTTTGTGATCTACCCGAGGAATTGAGATATACTAAATTCTTTGTAAGAGGCAAGAGGAGTGAGTGTGTGAGATTTGAATATGTAAAAGTGTGGATTGCACAAGTCCAAGAAACCAATAAGGAACG
>ML843030.1:6734-21288 GCA_009831015.1 Picea engelmannii
TAATTACCATGCACAAAACAAAGAAATGAAATATTTTGTCATGCTTTAAAGAAAATAAAAGATAATTAAAAACCTAGAACAATCATTGCCAACATTGTGTGCTCTCTCTTGATCGACATCCAAGGAGGAAGGTTATTGTTTATGTTTGCACTCTATTCGTCACCTTGTGAGAAAATTGAGAGTGCTTACATGCCCAGTTGGGCTCTGTTAGGCATGACAGCTGTAAAAGGAAAGGTTAGAGAGAGAAACAACAAAACAATAAACAAAAAACAAATTAAAACTAGGAGCATATGGAAAAATGAAAAATAAATATAAATGGACCGATATCACCAATGTATAAGCTGATCTTATTGATGAAATCCAAAGGCACAATGAAGAAAGGGGACTTGGGTCCCTTCTTTATCCAATGGAAGGCTCTTGAGGCCCTCACTACTTGCTCTCCTTACAATGAAAAGATGAAGATGTGGGTGAAAGAACTCCAAGATTATCCACTCAAGTGAGAGGTGGAAAGCCCTATGAAATGGTGTTGATTATGTTTATTTCCAAAGAATGAGTCCTTAGCAATCTTAGCAGCATAAAAATACATAGAATTCCTTGAGAAAGTGATGGTTATCCATGGCTTTTTATAGCCTAACATTGGGTTATTATGTGACCTCTTTGGAATGTGAAAAGGGGCTCTTTAGGGCACAATTAGGTCTTTGACCAGCCCACCATGCAGATTGAGCTCGGATTTGGTGTCAAATCGACTTGGGAGCTGATCCATTAGTGGTTGGGAGGCCGACCAATTTCAATAAATGCACCGTTTAGCAAGTGCGCGGGTTTTTCTCCCATCAGCCGCGCATCGTGCGCATATGCGCGCATTGTACATTGTTGTTACGTGCATATGCGCGTGCACCTAGGTTCTGTAAAGCGCCCTTCAATTTTTTGGTCATTTTATATAGTTTTTTACCCTTTTCCATGCTGTGGAACTAATCCTGTGCCATGAATGACTTCAGTCCTGTTTTGACGATGCAGAGTTCTTATCGCCATGTGCTGACGAAATTTCAGTGATAACAGATGCCCCCTGATGGATGAGGTTAGGAGCATACGTATAGCCAAAATCCATCAATGTTTCTTTTACTGAGAATGGTGTTGTAAGGAAGAGCAAGAGTGGGACCGTGTAGAGCAATCCTTTGGAGAAGAAAGGAACCTGTAGATCCCGACCTTCCACAAGGTGCGTAACAATATACAACTGTGTACAAATGAGGCGGGCATGCCCCATGCTCGTATGATGTAACTTCTGAAAAACGATGACGGAAACGTTGGTGTAGTCGACTGCAGCGCCCTCGGGGGCGGAATGATAAAGGCAGAAGAAAATTCTGCAAAGGAACATACTCTGAACAATAGGCAATGATTGCAATACCAAGCAGCGATGATGATGCGGGCAGTGATGGCCCTACCAAGTTCAGAGGTCTTCGGCAACTGATAATAATAACTGCAATAGTCGCAAAGTAAGACCCACCGCAACATGAGAAAGTGTTGGCATCAAATGTTATGGGGGTCAACGACATCAAGGAGCCATGGTGTTTCCCCATGTTCCGTCTGAGATCTCTCATTGAATGGAAAATGAGAATCAAGATATTGTCGCCCTTTTGGAAAAGTGTGTTGATGTCGACAAAAGGGGGACGCAACTCCCAGAAGCAAAGGGCTTCGCGGGAGCTCCAGTGGTGAGGAAGTGGCAGAGGTACATGGACGAAGTCACGAAGTGGGAAGACTCCAGACTACCCTTGGTTGGAGGGTGTATGATGTAAGGCGTGGCCGCAACCGTGTGACAAGATCAAGTGTCAGGGGGACGAAAAGATCAGGGATAAGTTGTGCCAGAGGCGGGACAAGGTGAACAAATTCAGAGGATAAATGGTAATTGACTCGGGTAGTACTCTGAAGATATAGACGATGCCGGCGAGGGTAAATGAGAAGTAATGCTCCAACCAAGGGTGACATGGGTTGTGTGTGGAAAAAAGGAAAGCAGGTCGCCAGCGGTGACGACAAAAGAAAATAACTGAAAATAAAGGCGTTTGTACAATAAATAATGAATAAGGTTGGAAAAATGTACAAATACAGAAATGGGTGCCCCAGTGTGAAATGAGTGCCCCATGGAGGGCATAAACTGCTTGGAAAAATGATGAAGGGTGGGGGGCCCATTGGCGAGTTTCTGTATGAGGTAGGTGAAATGAAGATAGGTTCGCAGATGGGCAAACTGAGGGTGGATGAAATGGTGGGTTCGCGATCCTGCGGAGGTGCAGGTAAAAAGAACATAACCATAAAGTGATGATCTGGGAGTCCGTATGGGAAGCTAGCAAAATGAGGAGAAGAAGTATGTGGTTGATCTGGAACATGATGAAAGACTATCAGGACTCCCATCCCTAAAGGGTAATGAAGAACAGCATGAGTGTCGAAAGTGCCGAAAGGTGCTATGAATGGGACAACTCATGTGGGTGAAAATGCTACCGGGTGACAGTACCGAAGATGCAAAGGGAGGTGTGAGTACTGCAGAGCCGGGAATGGGTATCCTAGAGGTCAATATCAGAGGGTGTGACTGGGAATGTAAATTCAATACAGCGGGAGAGACTACATGCCAGTGCTGCATATATACCTGGAGGAATAATGTTGAGAGATGATGATCACATACCTGCACATAGAACAACCAAATACCCAAAGTGAACTATATCTGAAGAGAATCAAAGATATGAGCATGTATTTGACAAATGTGAGTATGCGTGGGCGTACCTGACCATAACATGGAAAAAAGGTGCCGCAGGGGCCTAGGACGAAAAGTGACCCAAGGACAGCCACGGCGTAGGTGGCGGGATGCTGATCCCGTGGCTGAAGACGGTTTGACAAATGGACACCGTGGGCTCTTAGAATGTTGAGTGGAAGTTTGGAAAAAGGCCTATATATAGTTGTAGGGCCCACATTGCCACCTCATTTGTACCTGCTGCTTCAGTGAGTTTTCAAGCAGATTCAGAGGAGATTGAGTGATTCAGGGAGCACGAGGTACCCGATCGACGGCGTGCGAGTTTCAGGTTAGTGGTCTGATCGTCCTGCATAGAAATAGGTTTCTAATTTTTGGGCAGGGTAGGTACGGGGGGGCATACAAGAGGTTAAAGGGGAATTTTTCTAGGGAGTGGGCCTGTGTGTGCGGGCGATTCAGTGGAAGGCACCCATATATGCGTGCCTGTCCACTGAATAAGCGCGTAGTGGTGCGCGTGAGGTGGAAATTAAGGCGCGCCCTAGGGGCGCGCCTGTGGGGTGAACAGGCGCGCTTCCGAGCGCGCCTGTGAGTTTGACAGGCGCACCTGAGAGCGCGCCTGTATTGTGAATAGGCGCGCTCATGAGCGCACCTGTGGGAAAAAACAAGCATGCATACGAGCGTGCCTGTATCGTGAACAGGCGCGTAGGTGTGCGCGCCTGTGGGTGGTAAAACCGCGCCTTTGAGGCAAGTTTTAAGGGTGAAGAGGGGAGTCTTTTTGATGTATTTGGTGTTTGCATAAACTAATATAGGACTCTGGGTTGTGTGCAGGTGGTTATCAGTGACCATGGATGTGCGATGGCGTGAGCGAGACTGGTCGCAGCTGCGAGATGTTGTGGCCAATGTGAGGCCTGCAGTTCGAGCGTCTTTAGCAGCCAGTGGGTTGCTAAAGTTTTTTGAGTGCCCTTTGATACGGGCACAGGAGTATTTACTCCAGTTCCTGCTCGAGATGTGGAGCCCTGATCAGCACTGCTTCCTCGTTCGAGGAGAGAATATCCCCTTCACTGCGGTGGAGGATATATACTTCTTGACTGGGCTCCCCTTCCGGGGAACACCGTTGTCGGCAGAGCCTGTGCTGCCGAGGGATACTCTCCTGCGGGACGTCGCCGAGTGATATTGTTCAGGTGAGAACTACATGGTTGGGAGTGCAGTGAGTATCAGTGGGTTGGATGCCCTGTTGCATCATTGCATAGCAGCGATGATTGTTCGGGTGTAAGGGTTGCGAGCGACCCATCGGATCAGTGGTGGCGAGCTACTGGTGATGGAGAGGGTGGTGGTGGGTCGTGAGCGGTTTGCCTGGGGTTTGACCCTTCCCGCGCGGATGATTGCGCAGCTGGACCGATGTCGGTCGATAGGTACCGGGGAGTTTGCGTTTGGCTCTATCCTGGTGGCCTATTTTTTGGAGAGGGTGTCGATGCTGCGCCCGAGGGTGCTATTAGAGGCACCAGGGGTACGAGAGTCGCGTTTGAGGCGGTGGTCCCAGATTTTGGTTCGCCACGGTGGTGGCGAAGGCGGACATTATTTTACTGCGTAGGTGACGCAGATATGGCGGCAGATGTCGCAGGTTATGCTGCAGTACCCCTATGCTGGGGTTGACTTCCGGGGAGACCCGGACATGGTATTTCCTCCTGGGGAGGTTTTTGATGATCGAGGTATGTTGAGTGTTGTATGTTTTGATTTACATTGTGTTTTTTGATATACCAGTTCATATGTATGATGTATAGATACTGATATGATCTGTTGTTGCTTGTTTTGTGCATGTGTAGATTTGGCACCTCGCGGGCGAGAGGTGGAGTTGTATAGAGCGCCAGCGCAGCGAGAGCGGGAGAGACCGCCGCATGGAGGGAGGCATCCGCAGGATGAGGCTGCTGGGTGACCAGCAGGGCCCGAGAGACCGGCGCAGAGGCACCGTTTTGATGACCCTGCTGTGGGGCCATCTCATGCCCCTCCGGCGGTGGCCAGAGTTGATGTTGATGACATACGCTGTCGTTTAGAGACGGTGTTATAGGACGTGCCTGAGGGCATGTGGATCCGCATCCAGGACGAGGGGTTCCTGGAGCAGTGCATTGGACTACCGCCACCATGGCGGGGGATAGTGCGGCGAGCAGCTGTGCTCGCCGCGATGACTAGCGGACGCCTGCCGCCTGAGCACGGGGGTCCTGCAGGTGTTCCACCCCCACCACCTTGGGCAGGTGGGGGTGGGCCACCACCTCCTCCTGAGGGAGGAGTAGCTGGGGGTGCGATAGAGGCACCCTGATGTATATATGTATATCTTTTTTGATTATATAGGCTGGTGAGCCGTTTTTGGTACCGAGATGTGGCACAGGCCTGCGGGCCGATGTATTTTTTGTATGTAAACATTCGGATGGATGGAGATGCCAATATATATATATATGAGTATACATATTTTTGAGATCCAAATGTGGTTTACATGTGTTTTTTATGTTGATGATGATGATGTTTATTCTATCCATATGCTGTGACAGGATGTATGAGATGTTTATGTATGTGTAGCTGGATGTGATATATGCCAATCTAGCACCATGTTAGCTATTTCATCTGTTGTTTGATTCAATTCTCTTGGAATATGTGAAAATGTAATGGAATCAAAATGTCGAGATAATAATCTAACCTGCAGGTATTTGCGAAAGAGGCACAGATCGCGTACACGGTACACATTGTTGAGCTGAAGAACGATTAGCTGGGAGTCAAGGAAAACGCTAAGGTGACGAATATGATGATGTTGGGAATCGGTCAGGAGGCCAATGACAGCAGTGTATTCGGCTTGGTTGTTGGTTGCTGGTCCCAAACATATGCCGCTTGAATGTAGCATTTCATGTGATGGGGTGTAGAGAGCCCAAGCAGCCGAAGCGAGATTTTGCGTCCAACGGCTGGCGCCGTCGGCATAACCAATGTGGTAAGCTGGTGGAGGAGTCATCTGTCAATAGCACGAAGGATATTTTAGATGAGAGGGTAGGAGGAAAAAAGATTAAAAACACTAAACAAGAAAAAGTAACCTAAAGTAGAATGACTACTTCTAAGCATAAAATTTCTTGAGATATAACCCATTGACGGGTTCCTTGAGTGTGAGGCCTTCAGGGGAGGCCAGGATGTATGCGCCTTTGGTGAGGCAATGTTGGATGATGTAAGGGCCATGCCAAAGTGATTCAAATTTTCCATGGCCAAAGGTATCATGAGCGATATCATAGGCCAAGACAAGGTCGCCTTCGCGGAATGATCGAAGGTTGACATGGTGATCAAAGGTAGCCTTGGATCGTTTCTTCGCTGCCTCGTTGTTTTATAATGAATATCAACGATCTTCGTCCAGTGACTCCAAGTTCAGCAAGCGCTGCTCCATTGGAGCAGTGTCAGGTAAAAGATCAATTGCGCTGCAAAGAGTAGGGATTTCGCACTCGATGGGAAGAGTTGCCTCGACCCCATGGACTAAATGAAATGGCGTGAAACCCGTAGCGATCTTAACTGTCGTTCGATAAGCCCATAGCGTGGAAAATAACATATGATGCCAATTGGTTTTATGTTTATTAATCGTGCACTGTAACATGGTCTTGAGGACTTTGTTCACTGCCTCGACCTGTCTGTTTGACTGAGGGTAATATGGTGAAGCAAACTCATGAGAGAAGCCCAACCGAGATGAGAGTTCAACGAAGATCTCATTCTCGAAGTGTTTCCCATGGTCGGAAACAAGTTGGAGTGGTACGCCAAAATGTGATATGACGTGATTAAAGAAAAAACGCGCTCCAGTGTCAGCGGTGTTGTTGAAAGTGGGCATAGCTTCGGCCCATTTGGTGAAGTAATCGACAGCGACAACAATGTATTTGTGACCATTGCTGGAGGGGGGATTACAAGTCATAAAATCGATGCCCCATTTACAAAAGGGGCCTGCAGTAATGACAGGGTGAAGAAGGGCGGGGGGGGGCTCGGGCTTTGTTGGCATAGAGCTGACATTGCTCACATCGTTTCATGGCATGAATGTAATCGTGAAATAAGGTAGGCCAAAAATAACCGGCTCGGATAATCTTCTGAGCGGTGGAGATGCCTGAAAGGTGGCCCCCACATGCGCCACGGTGGTAGTCATTTAAGACTCTGTCGGCTTCATCAATAGTCAGGCAATGATGAAGAATGGTGTCAACGCCCCGCCGATATAGGATGTCACCGATGAGGAGGTAGCGGGGGGCCTGATGGCGAATACGCCGACGATCATCTCGTGATAGGTGATTACCGAACTTTTGAGTTCGTAGGTAGACGAGGAGGTCGCCATACCAAGGATCATCTGAGGTGATGTAAAAGAGATGTTCGTCAGGAAAATCGGTGTTGACGGGGGGACTGGTGGTGTCAGAGGGAATGGCCGTGACAAGTTCAGCGAGAACGAGGGCCTTCTTACTCTTAGGTGTTGAGAACTCGAGGTCGTACTCTTGAAGGATAATGATCCATCGAGTGAATTTGTCGTTAACTTGGCGACGGCTGAGCAAGTATTGCATAGGGTTGGAATCGGCGACGACCTTGGTGGTGTGAAGCAGAATGTAGTGGCGCAGTTTCTGAACTGCAAGGACAACTGCAAGAGCAAGTTTCTCTTCGTGTTTATACTTCAAGGGTGGCCCTGAGAGGTTCTTACTGACGTAGTAAATGACGTGTTCACGATTTTCATCTCCGAGCTAGACGAGGACGCCGGCTACTGATACAGCTGATGCTGATACGTAGAGAATGTAGTCGCGATTATAGTCAGGTGCACTGATTAAAGGTGCATTTGAAAGCGATGCTTTAAGATCGTCAAATGACTGTTGGGCATAGTCATCCCATTGAAAGGGGATATCGTGGCATAGTAAGCAAAGGAAACCATGTGCGCATATAGCATAATCAGGAACAAAGCGTCACAGAAAGTTAGCTTTGCCCTGTAGACTTTGCAGTTGTCGCAAATTCCGAGGAGGTATAATTTCGGTGATGGCTTTGACTTTGAGGGGGTCCACGGTAATACTTCTTTGGGAAACGATAAAACCGAGGAGGCGCCCGGTGGTGACACAGAAAACACACTTGAGAGGGTTCAAGCGAATGTTGTACTGATGACACCATTGAAAGATGATTCGTAAATCATCAATGTGCTGAGTGCATTTCTTGGATCGAGCAGTGAGGTCGTCCAAGTAGGCGATAATGATTGCAGCTAGATCATGAAAAATATATGTCATCGCCCGCTGGAAGGTTGCGCCGGCATTTTTGAGGCCGAAGGGCATGACACGATATGCGAACGTACCCCATGGGGTAATGAATGTGGTTTTATACTGATCGGCTGGGTGGATTTGAATTTGGTTATAGCCAGAGAATCCATCCATAAAGGAGAGAGCCTCATGGCCGGTGCAATCATCGATAATCTGATCGATGAAAGGCGTTGGAAAGTTGTCCTTTGGACATGCGTTGTTAAGATCGCAAAATTCGGTGCAAACACGAATGATTCCCTGTTTTTTGTCGATGGGTACAGGGTTGGAAACCCATGAAGTGTAAGCGATGGGGTAAATAAACATGGTCGTACGCAATTTGTCAATTTCGGCTTTGATAGCCGCGGCCTTGGAGGGGTGTAGCGGTCACTGTTTTTGGCGAACTGGTGTGATGTCGGGCCAGGTGTCGATGCAATGTTCGACGATAGATGGGTCGAGGCCAGGCATCTCCGTGTATGACCAGGCAAAGATATCCCTGTATTCTTGGAAGAGGGCTTTATATGTGGCAATTTCCTGAGGAGTGCAAGCAGCTCCAATGATGATTTCTTCAACTACGCCACTTTTAATGAAAATGTCGATTTTGATGGTGGGGGAAATGTTGGCCATGTTACCTTCTTCAAATGCGTCAGGGGCTGGAATGGGATTGGTGAACCAATCGATAGGCCCGGGTGGGATAAAATCTTTGGTTTCAACTGCGTAAATGGGGTTTTGATTAGGAGGCATGAGCGCTTCCTGTGGGAGGAAGAGTGCATGGTGATGTAGTGCGTCCCAGGGAGAGTCTGGGCATTGAAGCTCTTCCAATATTTCCTCGTTGCATTGGAAATGCTGAGAATATAATGGATCGAGAGGAGTGATCTCAGTGACAGTGTGACTTCCCCCTGCTGAAGGAACAGAGGGGGAAATGCTAAGCGATGATAAAGGTTCACATGACATAAACCATATGTTAAAGTACTGAGGGGTAGCCATAGTGGTTGGGTGGAGAGTCTCCATTGGGGAATGAGCAGGAGAGTTGGGGGGTTGTGGGGTAAATCCTCAGAGACGTTATTTAAGAACCAAGGAGGCATTGGGAGTGCCTCGGGTTCTGGAGAAATGACATGAGGAGCCTCGAGGGATGAAGTAAGGTCAATTACCGCCGCTGCGGGTTGGTGATGCAGGGCCAATTGATATTGCCTGTATGCGAGGATTATAGGACACTGGAATGTAACATGTGTTAATGAATCACAAAGAGAGCAGGGGCATCTCATGCATTCATTGACAGAAGTAGTGACATAACGAATGTCAATGATATTTGTTGTGGAGGACGTGGCAGGGCGTGGGTTGTTTTGAAAGTCCTGGCAGATGATAGCTAATGCCTGCTGGAAACGTGGCAGTGCTAGACAATGATGGGTGTAGTGGCCATATTCGGAACAGATAGCACACGCGAATTTGGTCCTCAACCCTTTACTACTAGAAGGTAGGGTGTCGGTAGTAATGGGTGGTGTGGGGGTTGGATTGGGGGGAATCAAATTTCATAATTCCAGTAGTGATGGGCAGTTGTTGGTTTGGTGACCCTCTTTGTCACACAACGTGCAAGGTGGTGAGATGCGCGGAGGAAGTGGAGCTGAGGGCTCCTTCTTCTTTCTCCTGCCCCCAGCTGTAGCAGGGGGGTAGGGAGTATGGGGGGAGTGAGGGTAGTGGGAGTGAGGACAGAAATCGTCATGGGGAGGCCTTCTTGTGGATGAGGGACCATCTCAGGTGGATGTAAATACCACACTGGGATTGCTAACACCATATTGGGTAGTGTGAGTGTTGCGGCTACCCAGAAAGCTTCTATACCGGGTGGAGGGTAAAAGAAGGGAATTTGAGTGAGGGGTCGGGGAACTGTCTCCCAAATGGGACTAGGCCCTTGAGGGGGTGTGGATTCATGGACTGGAGGGGTTGATGAATGCGCAGGAGGCTCCGGTGGGAGTGGTGTTGCGACTATTGAGACGTCAGGAATGACTGAAGCCTCCTCAGGAGGACGAGTATCCTCCATGTGGGTTGCTTTAGAAGAGATGACGCATACTTGATTAGGGGGAAGAAGTGGTGGTGCTCCATGGTACGTCCCTAATAAGGATGGATCCTTGAAAATACCAGGACCCATCTCGATGAGTGGATATACGTCTTGGTTGGTGTGGATGAGGGGAAGAATGTTATCGAGGTTGGCAGATGGGTTTGGCTCATAATGTGAGACTTGGTCGATGGTCACAATCTTCCCATTGTGTGGGAACATGATTGTCCTAAAGACTGATGATGCCACTGCCTTCATAGCATACATGTAGCTATGTCCAAACAAGATATTGTAATCGAGTGTGACGTCGATAACTTCGATATCAATGAGAATGGTTTTGCCTCCAAGTTCAACGGGGACATTTTGCAAGAGCCCTTCGGGAGATGATGGTCGTCCGTCATAGGCTCGTAATGTGATAGCGGATGGTATGAGCTCTGGGGAACCAAGTTTCTGCCATACTATTTTGGACATGATGCATGTAGATGCCCCTTCATCGATGATACATCGATGGACGGAGATGTTCCATATTTTTACTGGTACTTGAATAGTGACGGCGGCGGGAAGACGAGGTTCGCATCTATCAAGGTCAAAAGTGATGAGTCGAGTATCGACAGGGTCGACTGCCCCCAAGGCAAAAAGTAGTGATTTCCGCTGTGTAGGACAAGTCTGGAGGACTTCCAGAACTGACATGGCAGCCGGGGATTGTGCTAAGTCATCTACCAAGCTGTAGTTGTGTGCTGCCCTAGCCTGTGGATTGTGAACATTCCTGCGCAAGGGGATGAAAGGGATGCGTAATGCTGGTTCGGCAGAAGGGCGAGGGATCATCAACGGGAGTCCCGTCGGTGTAGGGTTTGTTTCTGAAGAGATGGGAGTAGACTCAGTTGGTGTTGGATACTGACGATTGCGTGTTTGCAAAAGAATTTCTTCCTCACTGGTGAGGAGAATTGTTCGCTCTGCTGGATTGTTGGGGTTGTGATATTGGACCACCTGAGGTGGGGGATGCTGCGTGTCCTGTTGGTTGTTTATGACACCTTGATGTGGGATAGGATTTTGCAGTACGGTGGGAGGGGGTTGTTGCACATATTATTGTTGTGCCTGCTGAGGGGCAGGTTGCGCTAGGGAGGGTGGAAGGCTCCCAGAGTCTTTCAACCTTTTGAAATCAGCGATTTGGGGGAAATGGTGAGTGTAATGACCGTACATGCCACAAAGAGCACAAGGGTGGATGGTTTTAACAGTATTCCGTCCTTGGCGTTTGTTGTTATTTCCCCCCTGGGGGTTTTGGTTTCCTTGGTTCTGATTGCCCCCAGGTGGTTGGTGCTGTGGTGGTTGATTCCCGCCTTGACCAGGATTGTTGTTATTCCTGTTCCATCCTTTCTTCCTGTTATTGTTTGATGGATGGGTGGGGTTGGCTGTATTTAATTGTTCAAAATTCTGGTATTGTTGAGTAGCAGAAGGCTGAACAAAATTGACCCCCGCATTTGGATGTGGGGGAGCCATGGGTTGTGGGGGACCAGGAAAAGGGAAGTATGGATTTTTTGGTGGTCCCGATACGTAAGGCACATAGGAAGGTGTGGTGCTTTCACTAGTGCTATAAGTTGATGTCGAGGGAGTACCACTGCTTGTGGGAATAGGTGGATGTATGGGGGGTGCCAGTGGTAGTCCACTGTTGGGTGGAGGTATAGCAACAGGATATGGCTATTGATAAGAGGGTGGGGGGTAATAAGAAGTGCCCCCATATACCGGCGGGTATTGAGGTGTTCCATACATCGGTGGTGGCGGGGGTTGAGGACCGTGGTGTGTGGTGGCACCTATTAGTCTGTCTGCTGAGTGAGACATCCCAGGTTTGTCCTGGCCAAATGGCACAGGTTTTGGAAGATCAGGAAGTACTGTGTACAAGTATCCTGACTGTGCGTAAATGAGGTCATATTGTTGAGCCTTTCTGATGTCTTCCTCTTCAGATTGTGGGAAGGTAGAAGCTACATCCTTACCAAGGAGAGCAACAAGTGATCTAAGAAACCAGTCAAGACATTGATGTTTGGTGGTTTCTGCTTTACACAAACTGCGTCGCCTACGCCACTCATGAATGTGGTCAGCGATGTGGGTGGCTGAGGTCTGTTTGAAGTTAGACAGTAGTTCAAGACCGTTGTCATGGCGGATGGGTAATTGGAAGAAAGTTAAGAATGCTTTGTCCAAGGATTCAAAGGTCGTATGGGACCCCGATTTTTCTTCGACATACCATTTGGCTGATGGTCCAGTAAGTGTGCATTGAAATAATCGCAGTCTGACAGAATCATCCATAATGCTATTGGAAGAGCACCATAGATGAAAGGTCATGACATGGTTGGCGGGGTCATCCCCCGCCTTTCCTTCAAACTTTGGGATGTCTGAAGGAAGCTTTGTTGGCATTGCAGGCCATGCGGCGTCATGCAATATAGGATCATTAGTGAGCTTGGTGAGATCCGGTATGTTGAGAGAGGCCAAGTATGGCATCTGTAGTGGGGTCGGAATGTTAGTTCCAGCCATATTGTGTTGTGAACCTGACCCTTGATGGGGGCTAGGTGGGTTGGTGCTTCCTCCTTGAGAGGAAGTGGGTCCCCCGCTTCCGTGTAAAGGAGAGCAAGTGACTGTATGACCTTGGGAAGTGGACCCAAGTAAGGTAGAACCAAGCAAAGTTGATCCTAAGATGGTAGCACTCATAGGAGTGTGTGAAGGAGGTACCGATGAGCGGGTACGACCGGATACTCCCCCTAAAATAGGAGGAAGGTTGAGCAGGCGTCATGAACGACAGGGGTTCTGTGGTTCCCCTATGATGTCAGACTAACTGTGTGAAATGTGTGCAACAAGGGATGAGAGAAATATAGAACCAAGAGTCTTTGCTGAATGTTTACACAATATATATATATATCAAAGTCAAATTGTAATCAGATGTGCATCATACATAAATGAGAAAGAAACATATATGTGGGTAAGAGGGTTTTGTCCGGGTGGGGGAATAAAAAAGAAAGCAAATACTCATGTCCTAGAAGACGTAACGTCCTTCCTCTCAAAAAGCACTGGACCTTCCAATAGTACTCAACAGTGGGGTCTGAAGTCACCGGAAGAGACACTAGTGAAGGATGAAATAACTGGTTATAATGAGGGGTAGAGGGGGCAATATCCTGAAAGAGCTGGCGATACTTCCCAATATCCACACAAAATCCAATCAAGGTGCGATTGCAGCCCACAACCGCCACCTGGGTAGATGTCCTAAGATTGGTCACTAGGTACCTCGGTCCAAGCGCGGCATTTATATTTTCGGCCTAAGAAATGGGTCACGGGATGGATCCCGTCCAAGAGGTGGGTGCCTCAAGGGGGGATGCACAGAACAACCGGACCTCGGCCTTCGACCCTTCACAGGTATCTCCCTGCCTTATGGTGATTGGAACGCTGGACTTGGAGAATTTAAAAGTTCCCTATTCGTCAACTTCTATGTTTGAAATTGTGAGAACCAGATAACGGGGGGTTATTTGGATGCCTACCCTCAAAATCCTACCTAGACTAAAATCTTCTTTTGGCACCTCCTGTGGAGGACAACTTAGTGAGTTGTTAGAAAATTTTTAGATGAAATTGTTTTGTGAGGCTGGGGGTGAAAACCAACCTCGTTTGATTAAAAGTGGGAGTGGATAGTCTTATCAAAAAAATATGGGGTGTTTTCAGAATCCCTTTGGAGGAAACCTACTTTAGACCACCACATTTCGAGACGAGGCTATGTGAGTGAAAAAGTGACTTTTGTGTGTGAGTGAAAGTGTACCAAATTTTAGTTATTTAGATGTCTCCTTGCTGCATGTGGACGTCGCTTGGTCCTTTACAAGAGTTTGATTACCTAAATTAGCTAGATGTCATTGGTACAACCTTGCGGAATTTTAAAAACCCTAGGAAACTAGCATGTGGACATTGTGGTCTGTTACTATCCTTTAACTCCCTATGTGTGAGTTAATCTAGAAAAAGCATGAACCTATCTTAGATTGAACATGTGGGCATGTGTGGGCCCGTTACAAACTTTTAAACTCTCCTAGTTTTTTGATCTAAGAAAGCAAAATTGCAACAAATATCCTACTTTTGTGGCATGTGGGCATGTATGGGCCCGTTACAAATTTAGGATATGTTTGAAAAATGAAACTAAGAGGGGTCTCAAAAAGAGCCTTTGTCCTCTCCTAAAAGTTTTGAAATTTTAAGGGAGATGAGATCGTTTTCGCAATCCTTTTTCTGGTTCTCAAGATCGCTTGATGGCGCAAGAGAAGAGCATACTCAAGATTGTTACTTGCAATTTCTAGTCCCAAATGTGAGTTTAGATGTGATTAGAATTGATGTTCGACTTAGATTTATGAACCAAAGCAAGCCATCCACGTGGCAAAAATCAAATAAGGGAAAATGATTTTTATCCACCTAAGTGCCTATGTTTGTTTGATTATCCCCTTTATAAGTTGAGGGGTCTAAGTGGTGCAGTATTTAGAGCATGCATATCATCAT
>ML843030.1:27208-39035 GCA_009831015.1 Picea engelmannii
ATTACAATGCATAAAAATAAAAAAAAATGATAAGGACCAAAAAGCAGTTGTTAAGCAATCGTGTCCTTCACTCCAAGAAGACCTTGCAACTATGCAAGTTTGTGCTCGTTGAAGATGTATATGTCTGCATGGATATGATGAATTATATGCACCATTTATATTTCCACACATATACAAGTTCTCTTCTTTTAATGAATAATATCCAAATAAAGTTTGGATGAAACTTTGAAAACCGTGCAGCCGTTTCTGGAAAAACGCTGAAATTTTGTTGATTTTAAAATGATCATAAATTGACTTCCCGGACTCCGTTTCGGATGATTTTTTTTTTGAAATTGGATATTTTCCTGAGATAAATTCAAATATCCAATTTTTTTCTACAATTGTTTCTCCAAAAATATCATAATTGATTCTGATGTGCGTGGCTCCCTTTTTGTCTTCTGAGATGCATGCATTGCGCATGGAAAAGTGTCTGCATGTGACCCCTGAGATGCATGCCATATATATTCCACATGAAATTCAGAAAACAAATATGAAATGGAGTAGACATCATATTCAATTAATGGAATACAAATTTGTGCAAATACTTGTGTAGAATACTCTTAAGAATAAAATGTTTGATCTTCTGATGGATTCTCTTCTGGATTTATCTGTTCAACCTCCTGCATGAAATATTCAAAATATTATTTATTCCCAAATAGAAACTCCAATATGGTCCATAATTCATTTGGAATTATTGTGATTCTTCATATACTTGATGGAAAACTTCGGAAGAAACAGACATCTAGATACTTCCTATGGCCATATCTTGTCTATAGAGAAAATCATTTTTCTCATCGACGGAATCACGATCTACTTCCATTGTCATAGTTATTTGGTACAAGCCTCTGCAACTGAGCTAAAGAAGAAATTTTGGCTTCCACTCCAAATAGTTATGAGTTGTAAGAAGTATTTTCGGCGAATAATCCATCTTTCTGTGTTCTTCAATCTTCAGTACATTTTCAAAATTAATTTGGTGTAGCTTTTTCTTAGTAGTTCATCGGCTCTGATACCATGTAAATATGTTGAACCTGCACAAAATAGATCTAGCTATAAAATACCACAGACATTTGTAGAGATAAATTGAGAGAGAAGAAGCAAGAGAGAAAGAATGGAAGAATTCGCATTAACTATATTCCACACTCAAAGAGTGAATAATTTACAATAGATATAGGATACATGAGTAAATAATGAGCCATAGTGGTGGTGTAGAGTGATATGGACACACACTAGCAGTTATGGGAGTAAACTGCCACCCAATTTAGTCTCTCGGGAAGTTACAGGAGTGAACTTCCACCTAGTCTGAGTTAACTAGTCTATCAGTCTTTAGTTAATTGACTGAAATAGAGTGAAGTGAGGAGGAGATTAGGGAATCATGATTAATGCTCTATTCAGATGATGATCCAAAGTACAATTCTAATTATATGGTGATGATCCCAATGTTGCATGGTGATATTCCCAATGTAGCATTTAGACTCCACTCAACTGATCAAACTGAAGTGAAAATTGAAGAGAATATTCTCCCTAGAGGAATATTCTTCCTAAAATATAGGATACTGAATAATGCCTAATAAACAAGGAAAAACCTTAGGAAAAATAAATCCTATGTGTGTGTGAATTAAATCCAGCAGTGCTAGTGCTCCATACATCTTTGTTATATGATGGCATTTCTCCTTAGCCTGGTTTATCTTCTCCACCATGGCTTCTACAATATGAGTGGTGACTGGAGGATTCAATACATCTCCTCCCTCCAAGCCTATATGTTCCACCCTTGCCTTTTCAGTGTCAATATCCATGACCAGTTGTTCATCCTTGTCCTGTAGAGGATCCAAATGATCTTGTCATGCAATTTTCCCACCTAACACTTCTTTCTCCTGAGCCTGTAGGTTCTTCATTTCTGCAATTGTCTTAATTTTTCTTGGTAGTGACATTGTCTGATGTCGTTGTTTAAATTATTCCATTACTACATGTACCTTCTCTTCCCTTTCTTGCAGGTCTTTCAAGCTCCCATATTCTAAGAGTTGTGTCCACAAATTGCCACTTTTTTCTGATATCTCTATCATCCTCTGTATGGTTTGCGCTATACTTTTAGCAGATTCTATTGCGTATTTTTCTCATTGCACTCTTACTTCTAGAGGAGTAGTGGGTACTGCACACTCCTCCAACTACTTTATCTGGTCCTTGTAATTCTCCAAGGTATCCACTATTTTCCTCATCTTTTATTCAGTAGATACTCCCTCTAAGTCTACACTATTGGGGATGGTTTGAAATACTATGCCAATGTACTTCTCCATCTCTTATACCTTTTGCTACGCTATATTATTTTCCTATCCTTCTTGGCTAATACTTCTTTTAGTGTGATATTTTCCTCCTGCAATATTTGTAAGTTCGTCACATCATACCTTGCCCTTGACTGAATGGTATAATATGGAGTTGTCGAGAGAATGAATAGAACATTGATGGACAAGGCAAGGAGCATGCTTAGTGGTGTTGGGATCACACACAAATTATAGGTAAAGGAAGTCAACAATACAAAATAACTGGTGAATATGTCTCCTTCATCGGTGCTATTCGACACAAATCCACATGAGGTATGTTCTGTAAGAAGCCTTTGATTTCACATCTGAAAGTATTTGGTTGTGATGAATTTGTGCATGTTCCTAAGGAAAAAAGGAGAAAGTTGGACAAGAAGGAAGTCAATTGTATTTTCATTGGATACAAATAAGGAATGAAAGGATATAATCTTTGGGATCATGCACCAAGGAAAACAATTTACAATCAAGATGTGGTATTTAGATAATTTGGAAGGAAGTTTGAGTATGAAGTAATGGTTCAAATAGAGAATAATCTAGAGAAAGTGAGGTTTGAACTAAGGAATGAAGAAGATGATTAAGATGAGTCGAATGAATCATATGAAGAGGTAGAAAAATCGAACCTAGTTGTAAGGAGGTCTGAATGAGTAAGAAAACCAATCAAAAGATATATTCCACCTAAATTTTGTTTAACATTTGTTTTAAATTCCATTGATCAGGATCCCAACTCGATTAGAGAGGAAGTTGACTCTGAAGAGGGTAGACTCTAGAAGAATGCCATGATCAAAGAAATGGAATACTGGCAAAAGAATGAGATGTGGGATTTAGTCAAATTTCCAAGTGCAAGAAATTGCATCGGTAGCAAGTGGTTATTCAATAAGAATATGAATGTAGTGGGTCAAGTCGAGAAATTTAAATCTCAACTAGTAGAGAAAGAATATTCCCAAGTTGAAGGAGTCAACTTCGGTGATATTTTTTCCCGTGTTGCAAAATTAACTTCCATTAGATTAATAATGTATTTGGTCATTTCATTTGATATGGAAATAGAATAGATGGATGTGAATACAACATTCTTACACAGGGACCTAGAATAAGAAATCTACATGAAACAACCTGAAGGATTCGTAGTGAAGGGAAATAAAGAGTTATAATGTAAGTTGAAAAGATCCCTTTGTCATCTAAAGTAACCACCAAGGATTTGGTAACAAAAGTTAGACACATACATCCTCATTTTTGGATTTGTGAGAAGCAAAGTTGATCACTGCATATATTTCAAAGAAGAAGATGGTTGTTTCATATATGTATCATTGTATTTCAAAGACATGTTGTTGATTGGAAACATCATGAATGCAATAAAGGAGGTGAAGAAGTAGTTATCCTCCAAGTTTGAAATGAAATATCTCAGTGAAGTGAACTTCATTATGGGAATATTGGATATCAAAAGAGATTGAACATCCAGTAATATCTGGTTGAATTAGAAGAAATATACTGAAACAGTTTTGAAATGTTTCAACATGCATGATTGCAAACTTGTAAATGTGCCAATTCATGTGGGAGAAAGACTAACTGTTGAAAAATGTCCAAATACATAGGAAGAAATATAAGATATGGCACGTGTTCCATGTGCAACTTTTGTTGGTATTCTAATGTATGTGATGGTATGCACTCGACTAGAAATTTCCCATGCAATGGGAGTGTTGAGTAGATACATGTCAACACCTAGAAAGGAGCACTGGACAATTGTCAAGAGAGTATTCAAGCATTTGTGAGGCACAAAAGAATATTCTATATGCTATCAAGGAAAACCTATAGGTGACAGTGAATTAGATGTACATGGATTTTTCCATGCCGACTAGGATGGAGATCTGGATCAGTGAAGGAAATCCATTGTATATGTGTTCAAGATGTTCAATGGAAAAATCAACTGGATGATTAAGCGACATGAAGTCATAGCCCCGGCAAAAAAAAAAATTGAATACATGGAAACCACTCATGGAAGAAAAAAATTAGTATGGTTGCAAAGGTTGTGTTCATGGATCGGGTTTGACCATAGAGGTATGAAGATAAATTGTGACAGTCAAAGCACAATATTTCTGGAAAAGACTCAAGCTTATCATTCTAAGACTAAGCATATTGATGTACAATACAATTTTGTGAGAGATATGGTGGAAAGTGACACAGTTCTATTGAAGAAAGTAAAAAAAATTGGAAAACGTAGTAGACTCTTTGACCAAGTCTTTGAGTGATGTGAACTTCTATTGGTGCGTAGAGGAAATGGGCATTGTTTCCTTGGATCTGTGAGTGAGAGTTCAGGAATATCCCATTTTCAACAAATAATAAAACAATTGGGAGAATGTTGGATTGTTATATTATTTACAGTGAAATTCTAGTCAAGGTGGATCGATTTGCAATGAAAGTTGAAAGTCGAGGTGGATCGACCAGGAAAATTTGAAGTTGAATTAATCGAAAAAAAATTGAAGAGGTCAACTGAAAAGAGGTCGACATGAAGTCACTTGGAAACCGACTGAAGACTAAATGAAGGTTGACTAGTAGTCAACTGTAACATAATCCCGAGATTTGTTGGATTTGTATCCAATGATCTGCGTGGATCTATAATTGTTTTTGGGTTCTTTTATTTAGGGTTTTTCCTACTATAAAGAATATAAATAATGCATGTTGTAATGTTGTAAAATCTTAATCTTTAGTTAATATTTAGAGAAATTGTTTTAGAGATTATTGGTCATGTAGATGTAAGCCGAATTGGCTACAAGGTTGTTCTTATGTATAGAAAGAAGGCATGATGTTGATTGTGTCTTAGTTGTAGACCAAGGTTAGGCATGTAACCTTTTATTCTTAATGAATAAGACAAAAAGAGAGAAATATGCTCAAGGAATGTTGGTTTCCCATTTGGGTTCCCAGGGTAAAATATTTGTGTATTGTGTGTTTTATTTGTCATTTCTTTCTATAGATTAAATATTTCTTCCTCTCTTTTGTTAGGTTTAGCATGGAAGTGTTCCATTTTTCTTACATTATCACTAACAAAGGGTACATTTGACCGTGCAATAGATCCAAGGTCTAGGGTGTAGAACATGAGTTGATCGATTGTCACTATTTTTCCTTGATGAGGGAAGCATATGACTCTAAATATCAATGAGACAATTGCAGTCATCTCATAGAACCAAGTACTCAATATATGTGTCAATGAATTCCATGGAACAAAAAAATATTTCCACCTAACTTGATGGGTAAGGTGGTGATTACTCCACAAGGCTAGAAAATGTGTCCATTGAATGATTTTAGAAATGTTGAAAATGTGTCAATATTAGGAGAGTCGAGGGCCTTCCAACAAGAAATATATGTTATGAAAATTGAGGCTCCTTTATCCACCATCATTCGTTAGATGTTTTTCCTCATAAATTGCATTATGATTTGGAAGGAGACCTAATGGGAGATCAAGTGAGTAACTTGAGAATAATCGAAGGTAATCAAACTAAAATCTAAGGGATCAACCCCACCTATGGATAACAACAAGGATTTATGTTTCATTGGGAAGATTTGGAGAATTTTGAGGGCATACATGGCACATGGTGCCTAGTCCACGTTTTCCACAATAATGTAGTTGTGGGCGTCCCATGTGTTTGGATTATGCATAATGTAGAAAAGAAGGAAATTCGAGGGGAGAAACAATGTTTCAAAGGATATCTACTCAATATGAGGAGGGCCACTAGTCGGAAAAGAAGACGTCGCTTCTGGCGCAGCATGGGACAACTCAGAAACGCCATACTTTTTGGCCATAGTTTGCAAATTAACCATTTGGTCACACATTAAATGGCATCATTTGAGGAAGACACCTCATGATGAGGGGTACCTACCATGCCTCCTTATGGAGGGGCGAGAGTTTTTGCAACCATATGTTGAGTTTGAGAGACGAAAAGATGGTTTAATACAATAGGTTCTTGGGGGGGGCACAATTGTGCCAAAATTCTATGGATATCATCCTTTCGAGGACATTGATGAGTAGGGTGGTCCTCCCCACAAATAATGTAGAGGAACCAAATCTTCTTCTTTTCTTTAGTGACCCCCTCCTAGGTTTTCTTGGTGGGAGAAATCCCTTTCTTAGTGTTGGAATTATTTTTCTCATTCCTTCTCTTCTTTCCTCCAGGTTGTTGAGGATTATTCAGTTGTGTGGACTGCACTAAATTAACCTCGGAGGTCTGAGTTGGGACCAAAATAGTTTGAGTACTAGTCCCAAAAGTTGACTTAAGAGAAATATGACCCATATTCTCATCTAACCAGTTTACAAAGGCATTAAATACATAACCAAACATACCATCAACATGAGGTCCTAGGGTTGGATTCCTTAGATTTGTTGATGGCTTAGGAGCATTTGGGATGATGTCATAAAGTGTACCCTACTGTGAATAAATCAAATCTAAGTGTTGGGAATGCAGAATGGTCTGCTCCCTAGTGGTCGCCCTGGCCATAGCTATGTCTTGGGAAATGCATGTTAGGAGGGAATTTGTGAACCACTCCATTAGAATTTTATCTGGAATCTGGGTCTTAATCATCCTACATCTTCATCCCCACTCATGTATATGATCTGAAATGTGAGTGAAATTATCTTGACATAGTGAATTCAAGAGCTTTATTCCTATCTCATATTGTATGGGAAATTATTAATGCAATAAGAAGGCCATTGCCAGGTCATTGAATCTTTTGAAGGAATTTCATTTTAATTGAATGTACCATTTTACGGTAGCTCTAGTCAAGGATCTATGGAAAATAGTCATCCTCACCCTTTCATCCATAAATTATTTGGATGAGCACCATTAGTGGTATGCCATGATGCATGTGTATGTGTCCTCTCCCGACTTTCCGTTCAACTTTAGGACATTGGATGGAATCTTGGAAGGAATTGTCGACCATAAAGGATCATGAGAAATAGGGTCATTCATAAACTGTGAAAAATCGGGTAAGTCTAATGTTTCCAAGAATGACAATGGCACAAATGAATACTGGGAGGGAGATGTATTCTATGTTGTCTCAGATGAACCTTGTGGTCCCCCTATATTTTTACTACTAGAGAGTTGAGGAGCTCCTGAAGAGTGATTTCCCCTAAGAATTATGGAACTTCCGGGAGCATGACTTCTCTCATGACCAATCATGCCCCTAGGTGTAAATATGGACCCTACAAGAAAAAAATTCTCAAAACTAGTCTCGGGGAAGAAATCCCTAGGACCAAACATGTTAACAAAAGGAAATCCACCCCATGATGAACATTTCCCCCCAATGGATGTGTCCCTAGGAAAGGGTGTGCTAATCCAAGGAAAGTTGAAATCTCCTAATCTACTACTACCCCCATGCTGACTAGGGATAGCCCCAAAACCACTAGAAATATTCCACCCAAAAGGTACACATGCACCTAATGATGTTTATCCACTCATAGGATTGGAGGAGGTGGAAGGATTTCCACCTCCCATGTTGAAAAAAAGGATCTCCCCCCCAGCCACCAGAAATGGATCCATAAGTGGGCATCGAAATGGATGGAATGGGCATAGGAACACTAGGTATACTAATGAATGGAAAGGATGGCACAGTTAGCGTCCTCTGGATTGAGGGACCTATAGAAAAATGTATGGATGGTGTAGGTTCAATGGTGCTAAGGGATGGAAATGTGGAAATCATGGGGATGATCCTAAGCGGATTTCCCCAATCCCACTTGAAGATGGGATTGATGGATCAACGAAACTAGATGAAACAATTGGTCCTGACATGGTGGGAGGATGAATTAAAAAATAAAAAGGATCACTAAAAATTCCCATTACCTAGACAAGTAAAGGTGCGCCTGGCTGAGTCAAAGAAGGGTTAAAATTTGGTGGAGGACATTCATTTATAACTTCCACTTCGACTAAATTGGTCTCGTCAAACCAAAAATAAGACACTTCGAATCATTTTTCACCTATATTGTGATGTTTTAGAGGTGTTTGCACCTTCTTGATGGGCTCAAGTCCTCGTAGTTAACAGGATTGATGTGGTTATTCAACCATGGTGAATGTAATATGCGAAAATCCAAACACAGTTCAACCTAAGGCTGACCTAGATTCAGACTCAAAGATCACACCCCTGATCAATCTAGGAAAACAAAAAGAAAATCAATTTCCTAAGGGGCCTTCCGAAAACCAACCATATGGGGGAGATGAAGTCCCCACAAGATTGAATAGAAAAGGTATGAGGAGCGGTTATGACGATCTTTGTGAAAAAACCATGATCGGTCCAAGAACCATTTATTAAGGTGGGAACTCTCCAAGATAATTGAGATCGTGAACAAAAATATTCCCCAAGTACTGTAGGCATGTCCCAACTATAGCCATATCTATGGCTACCTAGGAAAGGTCACTGAGGCTACCACCTCACAATTAATGACTGGTGAATACTCATAGTTATGACTGAATGTAATGGTAGGGAAACTAATCTCGAAGCTTCAAAAGTGTGGCACCAATGAAACCCCCATACACATAGCAATTGAAGTGATATCGCAAGACCAAAACAAACAAAGAGGGGCAATCTCCCTACCTTCCCTGATGCGACCTCGTGCTTAAATCCTATGTTAGAAGATGTTGTTGACACATGGGTTGTAAGAATGGATTTATCATTCTTTAATGACTCCTAAGTTTTGCTTTTTTTCCCTGAAGAGTTTACTCTCTAATCCTATTCCAAGGCCCTAAGCCTATCCACTATCGGTTCACTATAAAATAAAATTTTCTAATAAATTTCATATTACATGATTATTTTTAATGGTTGTTGTTTAAGTCAAACGGAAGCGGATGAAATTTTTTGTGATGTTATGACTCTTGACCCAACCAAGCAAATGTAAATATGATAATCCAAATATTTCAATTCAATGAAATCTAGCTATGGGAGGGAAAGAGACTTTTTCATTTTATTTGAAACTTTTGAAAATGAAACCTCACACATCCAAGAAACCAACAAATGATTCATATCTGGAACTTTTTCAAGAATTTGAAACCAAACAATGAAACTAATGCACTCTTTTCACTAATTCTTCAAAAGAAGTCAAGCATGATTTTTTTTGTCTTTTTTGTTATTTTTTCCAATTTTAATGCAAAAATATTCGTGATCTAAGAAAGAATATGAATGAAAAAGGAAAACCAAAAACAACATCAAGCAAAGGGGTTGTAGGAAATTGGAAAGGATGTTATATTAGCTCACTCCAAAGTCTCAACCAAGATTACTCCCAAAACACATCTAGGAGGATAGATCTAGTAATGAACAACAGTTACAAAAGGAGAACCAATGCAAGTTGTACAAAACACTACCATATTTGTTCATATTTGTTGGGTTCTCTTCCCAACTTCATTGAATCTCTCAAACAAAAAATAAACATATCCAAGAAATGAAAATAGGCCACACAAATGCACTCAAAACACTTCTTGAAAGAAAATCATGTGACAAAATAACTCAAACAAAGGTAAGATCACTATCATAACATACCACTCAAAGAATTTATGAATCAGAATAACCAATCCAATTTCAAAAACTTGGGTATTTCTTCAATTTTGCAGTTTTCACAGATATTCATGGGACATAGGCTATTCAATCAATGATGATCATCGCGTGACTACTGTACCACAACATGCAATGATGCATAATTTTTTTTTTAGCAAAGGCTAGATATGTCTGGTCTATCACAAATCTATGAGATCTGATAGATCTAGACTCTAGAGGAGTCTATGGAAGAAAAACAAAATAAAATAAAAAACAAGTAGAGGAAAGGATTTTCAAAGATATTCAAACTAGAGAATAGTATTCCCCAAATTCCAATGGAGTCGCCAATTTTTTTATGGGACAAAATATCATAGGGATTTGACTGAATAAATAGCAATATCTCCCTAGGATATTCCTATTGATCCTAGATAGAAAGAAGTTTAAATTTCTATGGTTTTCTATATCTAATATAGTAAATCCCTTCTACACCAAGAGAGGATAGACTAAAATACCTAGTTTGGGATCTATTTTTCTATTGGAATAAATCCATTGGTAGAAAATAGGTGTTTTAGAAGAAGTTGAATGAAAAAGGAAAACTAGAGAAATACAAATCTCGGTTAGTAGTAAAAGGTTATTCCTAGGTAGAGGGAATTCACTTTGGTGAAAAATTTTCTCCTCTTTCCAAGTTAACCTCTATGATATTTATTTTATTTGGTGCTCCTACTTTTGATTTTAAAGTAGAACATATGGATGTGAAGACAACATTCCTATGTGGGTATGTGGAACAAATAAATCTACGTGACACAAATAAAAGGATTTTCATTGAAGGGAAATAAAGAGATGGTATGTAGGATGAAAAATTCCATGTATGGGTTAAAATAATCACCAAGGATGCGGTATAAAAAAATTCAATAACTATATATTGGGACTTGGATTCACAAGGAGAAAAATTGATCATTATGTGTATTTCAAATTAGTAGGTGATAATATTGTTTATTTTTTCTTGTGTGTGGATGATATTTTGTTGATAGGGAAAAACAAGGAAGTTATCTAGGATGTGAAAACTCAGTTGTCCTCTAAATTTGACATTAAAGATCTTGGTGCTACAATCTTTATTTTGGGAATGGAAGTTAAAATAGATTGGAAAAACAAGAAACATTAGTTGAATCATAAAAAACATGTTTAGTCAATATTTCAAAGGTTTAATATGAAGGAATATTGACCGGTCATGGTTCCTATTCCTGTATGTGTAAATTTATATGAAAATTAGTGTCCCGAGACACATGAAGAGGAAGAGGGAATGTCCCATGTTCCATATGTTATTGAAGTTGTAAGTTAGATTTATGTAATTGTATATACTAGACTGGACATTGCACATGCAGTGGGAGTGTTGAGAAAGTATATGTCAAATCAAGGGAAGGAGCATTGTACAATAGTAAAGAGGGTTTTCAGGTATTTGCATGGAACTGCTAGTTATGTATTGTGCTACCAAGGAAGACTAGGATAGTATAGAGTGTTGAATATACATGGGTTCATTGATTTAGACTAGGTTACATATCTCAATCACAAAATATATACAAGTGGGTATGTGTTTTATCTATTTGGAGGAGAAATTAGTTGGATGAGAAAAATATAGTCTATAGAGGAACTTTCAACTATAGAAGATGAATTTATGGAATCCACTCATGCAAGAAAGGAAGCAGTATGGTTACAGATATTGTGTTCAGGTATTGAGTTCGTACAACAAGCTATAAGGATAGATTGTGAAATCTAGAGTGCAATCTTCCTAGAAAAAAACCCAACTTGTCATTCAAAGACAAAGAATGTTGATGTTCATTATCACTTTGTGAGAGACATTTTTTAAGACAAGAAGGTGTTGTTGATAAAGGTGTACACTTTGAATAATGTTGCATATTCATTGAAAAAGTATATGAGCACTGTGAAGTTATCCTAGTGTAGATAAACAATGGGCA
>ML843031.1:18760-39032 GCA_009831015.1 Picea engelmannii
CCATAACACATCAGCAAACAAACTTTTTAGAGGGCTGTTATAAAACAACAATTACACATTTTATGACAGCAGAAAACTTAGTGACTTTGCTTGGTCAAAGACAGGCCAAGAAGTCTTGCTGATAGGACCTGGATTTTCTACAGGAGGGTGAGGGGGAGAAGTCACCATCTCTTCCTGTCTCTCACTATCAATCTCCATGTGAGATCCTCTAGATCTCCTAAAGGCTACCTCCTCCTCAAAGGTAACATCTCTGCTCACCTCAATCTGTCTCTGACCATGGATGTAGATCCGATATGCCTTCAAAGACTTACTGTACCCCACAAATGTGCCCTTTCTGCCTGAAGTGTCTAGCTTGGTTATTTTCTCCTTGGGTACATGAATGTATACTGGACACCCAAATATCCTGAAGTGTCCAACCTCAGGCTTCACTCATGAACTGTGTCCATACTAGACATCTCATGGTTCCCTCGTGGAACACATGTCTAAGACATATCGAGGTTCTCTCATGGAACCAATGTCTCACAAGACATATCGAGGTTTCCTTGTGAAACCAATGTCTTGGTTCCTTCATCTAACCATCAGAAGCACTTCAAGATGAAGTTCACATTCTCTCCTACTAGTCCATATAGGACCCTCCGGGGAGAATGTCTCATGATGCTGCCTCAAACATCTCTAGGACACATCGAGGTTCCCTTATGGAACCGATGTCCCCCAAGACATATTGAGATTTCCTCATGAAACCAATGTCTTGGTTCCTTCATCTGACCATCTGAGGCACGTCGAGATGAAGTCTACATTCTCCCCTACTAGTCCACATAGGACCCTCCAGGGAGAATGTCTCATGATGCTGCCTCAAACATCGACACATTGACACAAGCTTCATGTGATCTCGACTAAGAGGGTTTGTCATTGCTTCTCATGTCCATCTTGATCAATCCACACCAAATACTCGTGTTGATCTCGCCAAATGCCAGAGAACTTGCTGCAACATGCACCCATGTCCAACTCATCATAAACTGATCCGATTAAACCAATGAGGATTCTTGGGATTATACCTCGTGATCTCATCCATTCAGTTTCCTTGCAAGGAAGATCAATCGTCGGTCTTCTAGTGATCAATTCGAACCACTTGTTTGTTGAGGCTCCTCTCCTTTAACGCAACAACATGTGCGAATACTCCAACGCTAGCAATTCTTTTCGACACATAAAACCTAGCAGCGATTTGTGGCATCCTCGACCTTGTGAAAAAGCCCGTACTATGTGCATATTGCATAACCATTCTGCATGTGAGCTCGTTTTTAAGATTTAACAGCAACATTGTGCCCAACATAACCACGAGCATAAATCATAATGATTTCATCATCTATATGCTCTTCTCTTCGCAATTCCACAATCTTTTGTGCTCATCCACCATAACTACATTTCTATTATTGCTTGCTCCTTGCGAGCATACTTGAGCTCGTGCCTCCACAATGCTAAAACATGTAATAAACAAGACATCGCTATCGTGTCTACGGATTTCCTGGAACTTGCCATCACATACATCATTTGCCTGCTCCATGCAGATTCTCCTTCATGTGTCAAACAATGGTCACTTCACCTTATCAAGGATTTTGATGGGCGGTGCCTCCTAGCCCTTCTTTATGCATTTGAACACAAATCGACGTAGGCTTTCTTCCTCTGATCTTTCGTGCAACTGCATCATAAGCCTGGGCAGTTTCCTCCACTGTATTAAAGATACCAAGCCAAACCCTAGCGCCATGGCCTCCGAGTGACTTGCAAGGGGTGGCATTATCTCTGCTGCTGTGCCATCGACTTTCTTGTCTTCCAGAAGATTCACCTAGGTGTAGAACTTCTTCCACGTCCTGGACGTTGCCTTTGCCTGGAAGTCGAAGTTCTGGGCGAACACCCCATCGCTTAAATCCTCCGACAACAACCCCACGTCTTGCTTCAAGACCTCTTTGAGGGTCAAACCCACGACGCACTGGTATGATGTCGTGGCTCCGTTGTACATGGATTCCACACTAGAGAACGTAATCGTTTTGATAAAGAAATAATCAACGAGCTTTTCGTTCACCTACAGAGTTGATGGCTCATCCATTGCTTGTCGATAATGGGCATTCCGTTTCTTATATGCAGGATTCAACACAACAATTTCTACTGTGATTCGACTCTTTTGCATGAACAGGGAAGCGGTTTAATACACTGAGCACCTGGGCCCTCCCGTGAGGGAGTGAGGCCCATACCTGCTTTGATACCATGTTGAATTTTTATGTGAGATGATATATGATTGATGTATTATTACAATGATGAGTGTTCCATATATAGAGAACATATGGTGACCATCCATGAAGGGATGTGTCCCTTGGATAATAAATAACTATTTATTATTATTATTACTTATTATATATATCTTTTAACGATCACTAATTATATTATTAATTATTAATCTAGGAGAATGTCTTCCCGATGTTGTCCAAACATCAACACAAGACTCGTTCAAAGGTGCATGTGGACCCTCTAGTGAAGCACACCATCCACTAGCCTAGAAATATATACGAAGGAGTCAAGGTGTGTGGATAGGTCTAGGAGGTCATACCACATGGATAAGGTCAAAGGGTGAGTAATAAAAATATCCCAAACCACTTTGATGTGTTCAGACATGGAAATGGTGAAATGATGAAATATGACAAATGAAGGGCTAATTATGAATTGAAACTTATATGAATATGGATGAAATGACTCATGCACCCTCTAAGAATGAGAATATGATGAAATATGAGTGTAATTTGGATTACACCAATGTACAAAGTGAAAATATGATGAAATATGAATGATACCTAGGTACAACAATGGAAAGGTGATGAAGTGTGAGTGACACCAAGGTAAAATGCTAGGAAAACACCCCACCATGTGCTATAGGACATAAACAACTAAGAACAATACATGGACCCACCATGCAACAACCAAGTGAGAGTAGTGACTAGAATATCACGAGTGAGGGGAAATAACAAGGTGATCTCCCCAACAATGATCCAACATGAAAAAAGTACTTCCATCAAGCTGAAAAGATACATGATACACAATTGAAGCAACCTCCACTAATGCTACAAACATAACCAATCCATCAAAAATGTCGATGAGAGTGAAAAGACATGACAAACTGATCATGAAAAATCATTCTCCATGATTACCATATACCCTTGAGTGGCCAGGGTCTGATCAACCATAAGGGTAGCACCAAGGAGAACATGTGCACCATGATAGCGCCCATGATCTACAAACTAGTCCATAGAAAGTCCACTGGTGTCATAAAAAATGGTCCTCTGACACACCATACAAAATATGGTGTAACAAGCTTCAATTCCTTAAATTAATTTGATTGGTCATGTTATTTGACCTTTTGAGATTCCTGTCAACACAACAAAATTAACCCAATCTAACATCCATTTACAATTCCTTGGTTGATGATTGCAGTTTTATGAGACATTCTCCAGGTCGTTCTCCTCTGGACTGAGTTGAGACAATCTGTGAGAATGCCCATGTGATGGGTGAGTCATACTCCTCTGGACTGAGTTGAGATGACGTGTGTGGTCTCTTGTTGTGCTCCTCTGGATTGAGTTGAGATGACTTGAGATGGTCTCCTGTCAGACTCCTATGGACTTAGTTGAGTTGACTTGAGATGGCTCTCCAGATTGTACTCCTATGGATTTAGTTGAGTTGATCTGTTGAGGGTGACGTTCCTATGGTTGAGCACATGTGGATTTGTCCCTAGTGGGAGAGCACTAGAGGATGTGCGAGATCTCTTGCTATATTGTCAAAGAGTAAGACTTTGGTAAAACCCTAATTTGTATTGTGAAGGGTACAAGTCGGCTCCACCATGTAAAGATAATTAATATTGTGTAAAGATTAGTTATATTATTCAGTTGTACAAGTCAGCCCTGTTGTGCCAATAGACATCTATTTGATGTGCTAGGTCATGTATTTATAGGAGAGATACATCCCCATTGTGGATCACTCACTCATTCATATCTCATTCTCACATAACATATTGTGGAGGTCTGAAATTTGGTGCACACTTCTCTTAGGTGCTATCTTTCTTGGTCATAGAGCACCCTCTTGTGTGCACTAGGGTTTGTGGTGATAGGGTGATCTTCTCTTGACTCTATAGCAAAGGATTGCTGGGTTTTTCCCTTGTTTGAGAAGGGTTTTCCCAGGATAACTTCTTGTGTCTTGTGCATGGTTATTCTTCTTGTGATCTTGGGTACTGCAGCTATTGTATATTGTATTGCTGCATTGTTTATGGTTCAAGTTCATGCTAAATTGAAAGAAACTACATGTGCTTGAGTTAAGCATCAAAATTCAACAGCCTTTTTGTGTCTTTGATGATGACAAGGCTTTCCCTTCCATTTCATCTTATTTTGATGTTATTAATGTACTTCTCCTAAATTTGAAATCATATTTAAAATTGCTAATGATCATCTATCATTTTGACAGGTATTTCCCATATGGAATCAATGGGATGCTTGGTGGAGCTGCAACAGTTTTCTTTGCATACATTGGTTTTGATACAGTTGCCAGTACTGCTGAAGAGGTATGGTTTGGCCTAATTATTTTATGTTACAATATAAAAGGATAATTCCATAGAAGAACAAAGGAAGAGATATAACCAGAACACACAAGTACTTAATTAGCTACACTTATTGACACAAATACTTAATTAGCTACAAGTAATGTAGTTTTGTTTCCCTTCTTTGCCTTTCTTTTCTTCACTTCAGTCGTTTTCCCCTCTGCAACGAGGACTCATCGTGGAAAATTTTATTATCCTCGATCGAGTGGGATGTTCTATAGTTGAAAGAGGCTGAAGTTTGAACTATGTCTTTTTTCCTAGTATTATCCTTGGGCGTGGGATTTTCCTGTGCCATCCCACTCTTTTTGTCCAAAGACTTTGAACCAACTATATGATGATGCAAATCTGCACCATTCCACCAAGTGGGGTTGCATTTCCTCTTATACTTTCCAGATCTTAGCTCTTGTCCTAAAGTCATCTAATTGTTAAGAGTTTTCCTTCTTGACTTTGTCCAATGGTTTTCCTTTTGATAAAGGAGTCAGTGCCATCATATCAAAGGAAAGCCTAGGATCCCAAATGATAAAATATTCTAAAATTGTAGAGCCTGTTTCTTCAATAATGTTTCCCTACCTTTCCTTCATTTTATTTAGTTCAATCCATTTCCCCTGCAATGAGGACTCATCATGGAAAAATTTGTTATCCTTTGAACAAATTGGATGTTCTATAGTTGATAGATGCTGAAATTTTGTATTTTTACCTAGGATTATCCTTGAATGGAGCAACTTCCTATGCCATCCCACTCTCTTTGGCCGAGGACTTTGAACCAACTATATGGTGATGCAATTTTGCACCACTGCATTAAGTGGGGCTGCATTTCCTCTTATAATTTTTGATATGTGCCCTTGAAGGGGAAACCTCCTGCTTAGGACAAGAAATGACTAGCTGACTAGTCTCAAAACAAGATCTGCACTAGAAAGCAACTTGTTTGTCATCTGGTTTTTGTTTCTAGATTACTTGTGTTTGTTTGTAATCTTTCAAAGGAGGGGCAACAATGCCCTTAATGGAGGAGGTCATTAATTTTTTCAAAAGACCAGTAAGTGGGATAGATCCCACCTCCTTTAGCAACACTAGGCTGTAGCGGTGGAAGAATTCTCAGGGAATCATGAGCTTGGAGGGAGGAGGCACCAAGGGTAAAGGCCTTGTTGATTGACGCAGGTTGACCATTTCCTTCCTCATGCAAGAGTCCATTTTCCCTACCAAGGAAAATTGATGAGTATTAATCTAATGTACTTGGTCCAGATTCCAAATATGTATTATATTTGTGGTTTGTTCCTTTGTATTTATATTTCATATATCACCTACCTCGTTGTAAAATATTTCATAGGTGACTTGGTCGAAGATGATCACTCACCTAACTTTGTATTTTATATTTGTATATCTCATAGTTAACTTGGTCAAAGATGATCTCTCCACTATTTTTGTACTCATATATATCTAATCAACTATAGAGTGCACAACATGTATAGTGAAGCAATATCCTTTGTACTTGCATCCGTCCTTTCTTGTGTGAGTGTAAGTTGTAACCATTGTTGTCTAATTGTGCACATATCATATGTACAGTGAAATTCCAAGAATGAAATTACCCAGAGATTGATAGTTGAAAATACAATCGGGATGGACATGCTTTTATAGAGAAGGCACACCCATGCTGTATTGACACCTTTCCTAATTCCCGAGGAAACTAATCTTATTCCTACATGGGAATTATAATTCTTCTTGTCTCTTATAAATCTAAGAGATGGGAATTATAATCCCACTTGAACACATTAAGGCCAAAATTTAAGGATAGTTACAAATCAACATGGAATGAGAGTTACATTCCAAATTTGGTGTGTAATGTATGAGAAAACAAAATAAGTTGCACATGTTTACAAGGCGAGATTATTAAAAGACAAAACCTTTGAGGACAAAATAAATTCCAATATTACGATGGACTTATCATTTCCTCAATTGAAATCAATCTTGACTTTTGGATAACATCTAGAACATATCCTTGTCTAAGTTGAATTGTTGTTGACAAAAAACCATGCGTGAGTTACCTTGGATGTAATAGGTATGAGTTAGGTATCCTCCATGCTTAAGAACAATGCTTACTAAGAAGTACCTAGAATTGACTAAAGAATCCTTTGTACATAGGTCTCTGTCTATTGGTGAGGGGGCGAGGTGGGAAGGGAGGTAGTCCTTTCAGTTGTTGTGTTGGGGTGAGAGCAAGGTGGAAAGTGGGCACACTTCAACTATTGGGACAACAAATTTAAAATTTCCCATGAAATGTGTTGTTTTGTCCAGGGAAGAATGTGTTACACACATAAAACCCCAGAATGTACTGATATGCTCAAGGAAAAATGTGTTACACATGTCAAACCCAGAATGTGCCAATGTATGGAAAAGAGAATGTTTACACATTTCAAACCCATAAGTAGTAGATGTATTGGCTACTAATGGTGGCTCTTCGTTGCAAAAGTAAAAGGGTTTAGTGGTTACAACTTACGGCTATTACCATGTTTGGATGAGAACAAAATGGAAGTGGGCATGCTTCGACTATGGAGACATTGGACTTGATATGTGACAATCTGTTCAAAGAATATGTTACACACAACAAACCCAAAAGTGCTAGACATGCTGACCATTGGTGTTGCTGAGTAGTAAAGGGAGCTTTTCTGCTAATCATGTCCCTGTTGGGGTGAGAGCAAGATGAAAGTGGACACACTTCAAATGTTGGGATACCTGACTTTGTCTTATAAATGCCGATGTTTAACTTTGGACTATACAATTTATCTGTAGACAATTTCCTTGCTGAGCATAAAAGAGTCAAAATGCTGGTCACTGGCTTCTGTCTTGATTGTGTATTGTTCATATATTGAGGTTTTCCATGAGATTTACTACATTCTAAAGATAGCTAAAATAAAATCTAAATTTTAAATTTTTGAACACTGAAATTGGCTATGTCAATAGGTCTTGCAAAACAATTCTCCTGTCATCAAAGTACATATAGAAGAATGTTAACAGATGGCATCGTGTGATTCTATTTCCTGACCTGAAGGCTGAAAATGTTTGAGTACATGAATAAGTGAGTATCCACCAGCATAACTATCTATTCATGTTTTGGTACAGGGTTAAGAATCTTTTTCTATTTTGCAGGTCAAGGATCCACAGCGTGATTTGCCACTAGGCATTGGCCTTTCTCTTTCCATATGTAGTGGACTATACATGTTGGTGTCTGCTGTTATTGTTGGCATAGTACCATACTATGCAATGGACCCAGACACTCCAATTTCATCTGCTTTTGCAGACCATGGTATGCGCTGGGCAATGTAAGTAACTTTCTATTTAAAGCAATGCATGCCGTTTTGTCCGCTTCCAAATAATTAGAGTGCAATCATGTCTTACTGGTAATGAATACTTTTCACTATTGTCTGTTCATCAAACCTCTAGGTTTATTGTCACGGCTGGTGCAGTGGCTGCCCTTTCATCGACACTGATGGGCTCACTTCTCCCTCAGGTACATACTCCTCTTTGTCAAGCTGAACAATGTCCGTCACTTTACCTTTATGACAAATAAATGGACCCTGTAGTTTCCTTGTCAATAACCAAACACTATCTGTTGAATATCATTTGCATAGTTGAGTAGGCAAGTATAGATTATAATGAGCAAATGTTTATGTCCGAGGGGTATTCTTTGTTGTGGTTGAAGGTCTATCTTAATTTCTATATTGGAAGTGAATAGCTATTAATTCATGGCATATGTTGACATTAACGCTAATGCAACTCCTACCATCAAATGGATGCATGTTCCTAATGTGATGAAAAGTTAGTTTATATGATTAACTTGCATGTTCCTAATGTGCTGAAAAGTCATTTTATATGATTAACTTGCATGAAATAGCTTCTCTTGCAAAGCGGGGAAAGAATCATGGGTGAAAAAGATAATATAGCTAAAATGTACTTTATAATGAAAGGTCATTTTCGTTAGGATATGTGATGTGAAAATGTCCTTCCAGTGATTATGCGCCGATACATGTATTCCTTGGGATTGGCTTGCCTCTTCTCTTCTAGATGCTAGGAGGGGATTTTAAAATGGTGGAAGGGATTGGGGATAGAGAAGGTGGATCTGGTCCTGTTATATGTGGTGTATGTTATCGCACAATTTGTACTTGCCCAAAGCCCAAGGCAAGTGGATACATAATTGGCGTAACTGGGAATGACCTATCATTGTCACCTTAATAGGAAATCCCTTTCTATTTAGGAGTATGTTGCAGTACCCCAGGGGAGACGTCCCTAGTGACCTGAGGGTTTGAGAAAGCTAAGGAAAATGATACAAGAATATCTTTTCCCTCTCACAGGTCACTCAAGTTAAAAGGGTTCTTTATGTCTTATAGAGAAGAAGCAAATGAGTAATGTTGTGTACCTGCCCAGAACAAGACAATAAAATAGAAAAATGGCACTTTCCAAGTACCAAAATGATATTAGTGCTTCATAAGACAATGAACTCTTAAGAAATGTACTAGCTGATATAGAATTGCAGCAGTATAACAGTTTATAACAACAATAAGAAATTTGTAACAGCCACAATAATTATGCTTCAAAATGCTTGATATAAGACTTGAAATAATAGCTTTAACTAGGCAAATTGATAATAGATAGTCACAAGCAGTTTTAGCAATGTCTAGCTAGCATAACATGTCACTTTTAGGGTTACTTTGCTGCTGTTAGCTGGCTGTAGCAATCTTTTGCAACAGCAGCAAGTAGGTTAATGATTTAGGCTAATCTAAGGTTAGTAGGAGTTAGTAGGTGTTCAATAGAAGATGTTTTGAAAATTGTTTGATCAATCAACACTTGTAATGGGTAGACTAGTGCCTTCTGGTGCAGACCCCCGACCCTCGGGCCGAGATCCGCGCAGGATCGTTCTAAATCTGCCCTGGAGTCCAATTGACTCTTTGATTTCCTCTCGGGGAATATCTCATACACTCACGGTGTATCCACAGGTCCTTATGAGTTAAGCCTGCGTGAACAAACACCAGGCATCAACCCAAATATCTTGACCAACAATATGATCGCGACTTTTGCCGAATCGAGATTTCGGGTTTCGCGATTCCTGTTGTCGAGTTTTTGGCTCTTCAACTCGCCGAAAATTCGAAATGCCGAAATCTTGGCTACTTCCTCCTCCAAAGCTATGTCGCGTTTCGCGACTTCGGGAACTCCGATGCTAAGGACCCCGATTCCTTGTCTTCGAAAATACCGAAATGCCGAAATCCTGATACGTTCACGAGGCTGGCTCTCCAACGATTATGATCGGGACTTTTCGTCGTTTCGTCGTTTCGAACTTCGCGACTTCACGAATCCGGATGCAAGGCTCCCGACTCTTCAACCCCCAAAACCCCAAAACAGTCAACAAAGTTTTGACTCCGCCTGGCGACGAGTACATGTCACCTGTCTTCTCCATTGTACCCTGTCTCTGACGTGGATTCTTGCCACCTGTCCACTTGAGCTTCCCGGCTTTCGGGACTTGAACAAATCTTCGACTGCCGTTCCTCTACCACTTCGAAACCTCGAATTCTAAAATAGCACCTTCCACGGGATCAACGGCTATAAGCCCCCCTTTTGATTCGACGACCCACGTTACTTCGGGCTTCCAGGTACCGGGAGTTCGAAACTCTCGATCCCAAAAATCGCTACCTCCTCTGCTTCCCGACACCCGAAGTGCCGAAATCCCAAAATTCCACGCCAAGTCCTGTTGCGATTTGCGACTTCGAGATTTTCACTCCACTATGCCCTGACTCCTTGTCGTCAAGACCCCGAAATGCCGAACTCCGAATTTCCGAAGCGCCGAAAATTCCACTTTTCGTCTTCACATGCGATAATCCATTTCGCGATTCGGGAGTTAGAGTGACCAGAGGTTTTGGCCTGCACTTCGGACTTACAAACCCCAAAATGCCGAAGTGATCTTGACGGCTCAATTGATCATGATCAACGGTCCACGTTGATTCTTGACACCAAAGTGGTGGGTTCGTGCAACACCTAACCACCTTGCAGCTTCACTGGATCCTACGGTCCTCGCAACTTCGCGAGTTCTCCATTGGGAATTTCGACCATTCGATTCGCTCCTTGATGACTTCTGCGCGATGATTTTGCTCCGTCTCCCTTTGAACACTTCAAAGGTACTAACCCTCCTGAGCTTCCTCTGCAAATTCAAGCCTCGAGTGCGGCAGACCTTCAAATACTTCTGGGTATTTGATTCCTTGACTCTGTGCACTCCTTGCAACAGTAGTCTTTCAACTTTTTCCTTAGTTAATAACTTCTAAGGCTTCGACTAGCCTGTGCACACCTTGCACGGCTTCTGTGCTTCACCTGCACTTCTGCTGGAATGAGAACAACGGTATCCCTCTTGAGCTTTCTGAGGTAAACTCAGGACCTTGTCAATGCACACCTTGCAGACGTTTCACTGCACTCCTTGCAGGAACTTCTCTCAGGAAGAGAAACAATTGAAACTCATTCTTCCCTTTCTCTCTCAGACTTCATACATTCAACATGAAATCATACATTCAACATAGCATTGACACAAATGCATAACAGAGAAGCATAAAACAACTGTAAGCATACCATTCAGCAAATGTAAACAGTAAGCATCATAACATCATGGAATCTGAGTCAAAGCTTCATGTATTAACTCAAGTGCTCCTGTACATGGGTTCTTTTCTACAACTCTCTGCTACAACTCTCTTCTTCTGTTCTATGCTAATGTGTTAATGATCCAATAATACAAAGGCGAGGGTGTCTATATCCATTTTCCCTCCTATGCTCCTAAAACTGTCTAATCTATTAATTCAAAGCTACCTACTTTCATTAAACAGACTTAATGTCTATTACATTAGACAGATGAGAGAAAATCGCAAAAGATCTGTTTACAGTGTCTGGACATAAATGCAAGTACACCTCCTTTAACTGTTACATTAATATCTGCGCATTAATTTTCAAAAACATTTCAAAATATTTTAAAACGTGTTGGCGCTTTTCCAGCTGGATTCTGCCTTCATGCTCGCTTGGCTGCTTACGATGCTCCTGCATCACCTTCTAGGGTAATGGAGTCAATGATGGCAGCAACAACTCTTAGAGGAAAATTACAATGATAATATTTAGTCAAAGGGGATGGAGAGATGAGAGAGGTGTTGGTAGCCCAAGGCCTAAAAAATCCAAGTCCTAGAGATAATTACTAGAAAGTAATAAAAACTAGGCCCTAGTGATTTCTCTTTTCCTTAGACAAATTGAAATAAAATATGCAATAGGCAATGAAGTAGGGTTACTAGAGTGCTACAATGGCAGGGCTCTAGTATCTACTTCTAGATAGGTGCCTTTCAAGAAATCTTAGCAAGTGGAAGATTATAGAGAAAAAGATAGTAACATATGTCTTTCTCCTAGTGTTTCAAGCAAGCAATTTCATTATCTTTGACATGAAACAAGTAAATTCACCATAAGCATTCATTCACAATAAAGAAATGCGGATTTTTTACTTACTTCACCAAGAATAATCAAGCATAAACCCTAGTTGAAGATCCTCCACATGAAAATTTGCCAAAATACACCAAGATTTGCCTCCCCAAAAGTTGCGCACCACTTAATTTTAGCCAATAACCCTTAAAGAGGGCCGAATTTCAGACCTCACACTTGTGTGGTGAGTGAATGATGAAAAAATGAGAGTTTTATATCTCTATTTATATAATACTTATGACCTTTAATTAAATTTAGGTCATCAAAAGGCCGACATGGAAAAATTACATGAAAAATCTAGTTTTTACAAAAATTCAAGGAAACAAACCCTAAAATCTCTTTTAGGGGTGATGTCATGCCCTTCTAGGGTGATGTTGAGCCTCCTGGGTGGAACGTTGGGCCTCATCTGCAAAACGTTAGGCCTCCCAAGCCCTTGGATGATGCCACACGTGCCAATTAGCACACAACTGTCTCCATAATGCCAATCCTAACGCTGGGTGACGTCTAGGGTCACAAAGGTGACGTCATGGGCCTCCCAAGGCCAACGTCCAGGTGGAAGAGAAAGACCCCCTTGGGTCTAAGTTTGCCAAAGTGTCTCCGGTGAAAAGTCCTTTCTTCCTGGTGCAAGTCTCTGACATCTCTCTGCCCCTGGTTGGGGTCACATTATCCATTTGTGGGTTTTCAACCCCATGGAGGTCCGAGCTAATCATCTCCCCATATGTACCTATCCACCGGGAAAAGTCCTGTAGAAGCAACAAGTACGCCCTCCACGGGCTCATAAGTCACAAGGATCATAGCAATGTCAATCACATCCAATAATCAAATTACCCAAACATGTGCATCGAACCTCCCTTTACCCAGACAAATTCTCAAAGACGTTATGCAGTTTAACAAGTCAGGTTTGGAGAGGGTCTCAGGATGTCCTATTGGGCTAATCCTCCTCAAGTTTGGGGTGTTTCCCAGGTGAGAGCCCATCTAGGTCATGTAAGTGTGAAATGGTGTAGGGGAAATGTTTGGGTAGAGGGTGTAGTGATAACAGGGAAATGTAGGTCTTGCCCGTGGGTGCCTCTGTAGAGGGCAAACTGTACCTTATCACGGATGTCATTGTTTCCTAGCCCATTCAATGCCTTTTATTCTTAGTCTTATTGATTTTTCTTTTCAAGGGAAAAGCTGGGGGACACTGTTTCTTATTCTTAGCCCAGAAGATATGCTTGATAGTCTTGGAGTGCTGGCAAATGGGATAGAGGCCATCCAAAAGACCAGTCTTGGCCAACCTGGCCTTGGATGGAATCCTTCGATAGATCACCAACCAAGCAAAACCCCCTAGCTTATAAGACAACTGAATAGACGATACATTATGAAGATGACAAACTCGACGCTCCTCCAGATCCATAGATACCCAACTAACATTAAGGATTGGAGAGAGGATGTCTTTGATGAAGAGTTGAGTACATATGACATGAATCATACTGAAGAAGCGAGCGACTAAAGCTCCACCCCTAGTCCCTCCAAAATGGTCTAGGCATATCACTGTTCATCTTAAATAGCTCGTTCATCGGATTAAGGGCTCACAACTCCATCATTGAGAGACGATCAAAGGTGAGGTGACCATACTCCAGATAAAGAGGGTGCCACTCCTAGGAATGAATACTAGGATTCCAAAAATATCTCTAGAAGAAGATGCCCTTCTTACTCAGCTTGCATGCTTGGAAGCGAGGCAACTCCACAACACAATCACCCTGCTTCCTCCAAATCCAAATTGGTTGATAAGCCAGATCCCAACTTGCCTGACTGCCCTCCCAATGCCACAAGACTAGACCTGCAATAGCTTTCCAAGTTGACCAAATTTCTTGAAGATGAGGAAACCCGTCACCTAAACTAAATGGGGTGTAGAAATAATGTCACATAAACCAAATACCCCCTGAAATCTACCCAAATGTTGCACTAAAAGCACCCAATGCTGAAACAAAACCTGCTTGGGTGTGGAATCCTCAAGGCATCAGACCACCCACTTGGCCACAAGAATAGTGCCTTGTAATACAACATCAATCAAACTAAGGTCCCTCTCGTCCTTGGGAATATTGTACATGTCCCAAGGAACCAAAGGAAGATCCTTCTCCCCACCATACTTAGGCCACAAGCATGCTCTCAAAATCTGCTCAAGCTGGTGATATGGGGCCCTACTGCCTGGTCTTATATTCACCCTGGAGTCATCGTCTGGTATCTAGGCATCCCGTTTGGGGTTGGTTTGTTGCCTGTAGCCATGTGGGATTGATGCTTATAGAGTTTGAAGAGCAAGTGACATGTTTGGCATCATAAAGATCTCCCCTTCGCAAGGAATCCATAGTAATAATTAATTGCTTGAATAGTCATAATGCATAGAGTATATTGGAAAATAGTCTTAGATTGGTCAGTAGTAATTATGATAACTCACACTCCTGATTTGTGACCAAAAATTGTTCTCTATGAAAGGAATCTTCCAGGTAAAATTATCTACATTGCTCTGCAAGAACTGTGCAGATAAGAGCCCATCATAAATCTGGCCTTAGATGTATCTTCTATAGATGTTATTATTTAATGAACCTTGAGTGATTTTATAGTTACAGACAAGCAACATGCTATTTGAGGTTTTGATTGTTCTTGTATTTCACTGATGTATCATTCTCTATCTTAAACGATCTTTAGCACAGACTATGACCTATTTCTTATTATGTATTCCATCCACATATTTCTTCCAACTACTCTTGCATATTGGATTGTTTTTATGTTGTTACCACTTTTTATACATAGGAGGAAGATTGTTTATGCACTCCACATTTGTAATGATATTTATTGATCCCATTCTCTGCTTTTGGTCAAAATCATGGACATCAATAGAGTCTCCTTTTTTCATGTTAACAAGGTTAGGGGATGCTACTAATGTAAGAAATGATGCCTCTTTTACCGTTTATAGAAATTTTCATTTTGCTGTCTCAACTGTCACTATTTTGTATCATTCAAGCTATTGAATTTAGTCCTTGTGAAATACTATCTAAATGATGATTTCTTTTCTGATGGATTATTCATTTTGCAGCCTAGAATCTTGATGGCAATGGCTAGAGATGGATTACTGCCCTCATTTTTCTCCAAACTCAATGAAAAAACTTCAGTTCCTGTTAATAGCACATTAGTGTCTGGATTTGTTGCTGCCCTTTTGGCATTTTTTATGGATGTTTCTCAACTAGCAGGCATGGTAAGTTCAATTGTCTTTCATATATGTCACGTCTTCTATATTTATTGTTGATTCTATTCTTTCAATCACCTTGTAAAGTTTATGGATCTTTGCACTCTAAACTGCTATGTCATTGAGTAGCTAAATGAAGGATGCACATGGAAGCTTCAGCATCAAGGAACACAAAGACTTATTCCTTGCATTGGTCACAGGATTTCTGCTCTAGAATGATGATTTTAAGTTGCACAGCAGCAAGACATTCCTATGGATTTGACGAGAAAACAAAGTTACTGATTCAAAATTTTTATATGAACCTTTTGATTTCTCATGCAACTATCCCTCATTGAGGGGTATCAGCTGATAGTAGGCACTCCTATGGGCAATGTAATATTTACCAGTACCCATAAAGGGTAGTCAAGGCTGCCAGTGTCCAAAGGGAAGCAAATGACATGAATATCATAAAAGACCACAACTTGACTTGCAACTCCACTCAACATGTGCATGTTAGAATTCCAGTTGAGATAAAGATTTACAAAATATTAGGTCAAGGTCATGCCCAAGGTTGTCATTTTCTATTCAAAGAGCCACGACATTAGTTAGACCTCATTTTAGGTGGGAACCTCCATGGGATTATGTGCATGATTGACAGCTATAACCTCGATTATGATTCACTAATTGCACGTAAATGTGTGGGAAAGTAGGACTCCTTTCTTTTGATCATTCCAAACCAGTGTCAAGTAGTGCTCCTACATGTACATATATATGGCAGATTATACACAACTTTAGCAATAAGAGATTTTGACCAAGGCTGGTTTTCAAGGTCTCTATTCCTCAACCCACCAAATAGAACCACTGCAATGCTCGCCGATATTTCTGTGGTTGCAACTAACCTCAATAGTAGCCCTCCTAAACAAAGTTACCAAAAGCATGGGTGTGAATTTTGGTACCGGATTTACCTATAGAGGAACTAGGATCTGCCTTTCCACGAATCTGTGTCCAAATCTGGCAGATTCTGTCCCAGATCATGTTGTGGCCCTAAAATCCTAACTTTTTCCTAGAATATAGTGCCTCCCCCAATCTAAAATACACAAAACTCAGTTTTTCATAGCATTCTACATTTCTAAGCTTTTGAGAATGATTTGGAACGAAATATTTTTGGAGATCTGAATTTTCTATGTTTCTAGTTCATGGATATTTTTCTCACAATACACTAACACATACACACACACACACACCTTTTTATATATTTTGTTTCCTTGTATATCTAGCGGATCGGAATGTAAATCTGTATATGGATCTGTTTCCATGCAACTTAGAGAGAGCGAATATGGGTGTAAAAGATTCTCAATATTTTAGTATTTCAAAATTTTGTTAAATTAGGGTTTTCAAAAAGGTATAGTCATACACAAGCTAATATTAATAAAAGTAACCTACACATTATAATAATACAATTAAAAAATGCAAGCAGAGGTCAATAGAGAAAATACAATATAAAGGCCTTCTATAAGAGTCTTATAGGTTTTGTTAGAGTTCACAGCTAACTAGAAATGCTCTTTTATTTCCATCTCTTTTGTTTTGTATTCTTTTGAGTGCTTAGAGTAGGGTCCATTTCGAGTTCACACACATGATAGGATCCATGCCATCATAGGCTTTATCCTAAATTTTTTCCCCTATAGGATTTGAATAGGCTTTGATGATCCTCCTAGTAGGTGCACTTGCAGATCATGTTCAGGTTCTGGTTCTGGTTCCAGTTTGGCCGGTTTTTAAAACACTGCATGATAGCACAACTTGCACTGTTAGAGAGCATGGCAGGCTTGGTTTCATGTCAATAAGATAGAGAATGGAGCAAAAAGGAGACAAATAGTCACAATGCCTTCTCAAGGCTTCCACCATAACAACCAAGGGCTTCTTATTAGGTGACAAAATATGATTCATACTTGGCCTTTCCAACAGATCATTGATAAAAACCTATAAATCCTAGCTGCTACAGTTATTTCCTGCAGAGTTCCACGACATTGGTTCTTCCTCCCATCTTAAGTGCAAGACCAAGTTCTCCTGGATGCTACATTGCAGACTTCAAGATGGCGTGCAGTCTTCTTCTTGTAATGAGTTGATGCCTGAGGTCTTGACTTGATCCTTAAGGTTGCAAGGAGGAACAATCTCTCCTACATACACAAGCTATCTTTTGTACCCTTTTTTATTTCTAATATTCAAGGTAAGGGTTTTCTTCCAATAAAATGGGAGTCAACTCCCTATTTCTCACCTTCAATATTGATGATCAGAATGACCACATCTATGTTGTTAATTAAGCTGCTGCTAGAGCTTGTCTATCTCAGATCTCCCCCATCTATGATTTTCTTGCCACACTTGAGCATGATTTTCAGCAGTCTGGGTTTCCTGTTAGTTAACCACTCATATGCAGTATGTATATTGATTCAATTCAATGCTCTCTGTTTCTTGTGTCTAAGACTATCATAATTCTTGTATTGTTAGTTCTCTTAATGAGATGAAAACAATCCCTGTTCAATGCAATTTTCTCAACATTTTTTTATTTAGGATCTTTAATCTGAATTTCATTTTGAAGTAGGATTCCTGACATTTTCCTTCCTTTACTTTGTTCATCCACCTCATGGATAAGATTCTCCTTTATAACATATTGATGTTTTTGAGACGTGTAAGCATAATTATGACATAGTCAGCCACCATAAATTTTAAAGAGACAATACATCTCTCGTCATAGTGAAAATCCACTCAATATTTTGTTCAATTGACCCATTATAGTTCTACATTCAGCAGAATTAATTTGAAAGAAGTCAATACATTTCTCATCACCGTTGAGATCACAAACAGAAAGAGGGGATCGAATGGAACCAAAATGCCAGCCCAAAAAGCTGCAGTAAAAAAAGGAAAAACCAGCACTAAAAAATTGTGCCAAGGCTGAACCAAAAATGCACTAGAGAGAGAAAGAGATGCTCAAGCATGAGTGCGCTACACATGAGATGCACAAAGGCACATAAAAGAGGAAATATGCCAACCATAAGAGAATGTCAAAGATGTAGTGCACCTAGGTTTAAAACACTTGTATTAGAGACCCTTAGCTCAATTATAAAAAATATGATATACAAATGAAGCTTGAGTGGTGTATTTATACCACTCTAGTGGGTAGGGCATCCTCCCAAAAGGGTTATGGGCCCGTAAATAGGGGCACTGTAACAAACACAACAATAATAATAAATAATAATAAGAATTAGGTTAATTAAAGGTCAAAGGCCACACCATCCCTTCACCTCGTGACCAGTCAATGACACCGTCACAAGGCTCATTGTAATCATCATTCGTATCAATTTTTCATTATTCAATATATTGTTATACACTTGCAGAAATATTCTACCAATCTCATAATAAACATGAATTGTTTATTCCATTTGGTACCAAAGCCAAATTCATGACCAGTTTGTGGCTTAATTCCACAACCTACATTTTGTACACTCAGCACCATCATCTGCGATTAGCCACCAATCTGCACATCATTTTGTATGCTATTGCTTCAGTTGCGGATCCATACAATTAATTTGTACAGCTGATATTCATTGAGTGTTCTTCTAGAATCATCACATCTGTTTTTGTATTGATGTTTTGAACCAAACTAATGTGGTCTAGCATTAGGATCACTTGTGAAGAGAGATGATCATTCATTTTTTATTAGTATGAATTATAAATTAGTTGAATGATAATTTGTTTTGAGGTCAGCTATAAATAGATAATGGTCGTCCAAGATCTATTTAATTTAGTTAGTTTATTTTATAATTAAAATTTGTTGCATTATGACTCCCACCATTTGCATTTAGTTCTTCACCCAAGGAATGCTCTTTCCCCGGTTCTTAACACTTTCTAGGTATCTAAGGATCCGAATGAGTGTTGGATGAGGCACCTGCATAGAGTTTGGACTATTTGGCTGTCTTATAAGCTAAGGCTGTTTGCTTGGCTTGTCATTTATCAGGGGCATTCGTCTAAGGCTTGGTTGGCCAAGACTGGTCTGTCATATGGCCTTTGTACTGTTTGTCAGCACCCAAAGACAGTTAGGCATATTTACTAGGACTACTAGTTTGCAAGGTGTTGTTGGAGTTGGTTTGAGGATCTTCATTGGCGGGCAACGCCATTTGGTGATGGCCGTGCTCTTGTTTGTTCTGTTTTTTATGTGCTTTGGCATTATTTGTGAAGAAGATGAAACCAATAGCACCACAAAACTTATGGATAAGACTGAGAATTTGCACAAAGAATTAGAGGTCAAAATTGACAAGTTAATAGAAGATTCTGAAAGATGATGGCTAGAATTAAGAAAAAAAGGAAAACAATTGTTGTAGAGGTCGTAAGAGATGGATTCTAGGACATCGATGTGAAGACAGTTAAGCATATTTGCTAGGACTACTAGTTTGCAAGGTGTTGTTGGAGTTGGTTTGAGGATCTTCATTGGCAGGCAGCGCCATTTGGTGATGGCCGTGCTCTTGTTTGTGCTGTTTTTTATGTGCTTTGGCATTGTTTGTGATGAAGATGAAGCCAATAGCACCACAAAACTTATGGATACGATTGAGAATTTGCACAAAGAATTAGAGGTCAAAATTCACAAGTTAATAGAAGATTCTTAAAGACGATGGCTAGAATTAATAAAAAAGGAAAACAATTGTTGTAGAGGTGGTAAGAGATGGATTCTCGGACATCGATGTGAAGACAAGTCACTATACTATTTGAAAATAGTGGATGGAAAGGAAGCATAAATCTTGAGCCCAAGGAACAAAACCACTATTGGGTATTGTTACCTCTTGGATTTCACACAAGATAAGCCCAATCTTCTAGGTACAAATATTCGGGAAGATCTTGGAAGTTCCACCCACTGTCACCTTAGTAGAACCTCCTGTTACCCCCAACCTAGGGGTAACTAAGGAGATTAT